>JAHKKF010521791.1:0-13012 GCA_019740295.1 Labeo calbasu
ACACTGACAGTTCAATTTCCCTCCGACGCCCCGCGTTCGGCCCCCATTCGCCCCGCGCTAATTATGAATGAAAAGTTATCAGCCGGCTCCCCCGGCGCGCGCTTAAACAGTATTTCAGAGCAGATCCGCACGTCAAAATGTTATTAGAAACGGGAGGAGCCGAGGCAGATAGTTCGCACGCTGACCCCGGATCGGCTAAATACCGCCGCTAACCATCCCAGAATGCATCGGAGTGTCTCTCTATTTCACACACCGTTATTTCATCGGCCAAAGTCACACACACACACGCGGAGCCGTGTCGTATGAATATATTTTCATACATCTGCATGCGCGCGCCTAAGAAAGACCAGCTGTGTGACGTGACACGCCGTAATGAATGCCCGCGTTTGAATGCATGTATGTGCGAGCGAGAGAGATGAGGTTTATCCACCGTGACTAAGATTATAGCGGCCTGTAATGTATTTATGCATAGCATTGACTTTAAATAAGCCCTTTCTCTTTCTCTCAATCTCACCCTTTATTTCAGCTCTGATTAGCCTGCCCGCCGAGGCTCGTGGGTAGTATTCTAATGACCTGTGCCTAACAGCTTCTAGCCGCGCGGCGGCCCGGGCCTGACGAGCCTGTCAATCAAAGCGGCGCCGCTGACACCCGCCCAACGCGCCGATACAGGTCACCGGGGCAAACCTGCCGTGATGGACAGGAGGAGAATAGGAATTCTGACAGATGGAGGTTGGAGCCTATAGGAAGTTTAAAAGTTTTCTCCGACTATAGGATATCGAGGATCGTGTGTTATCAGCGATCATAGTTCAACCACAGAGCTGTCAGTACGATGTCTGGAGTTTAATAGCATGCTCGTATACTCAAAGTAAGAAATTGGTATGACCTTTGCGTGCTTTTTGGTGCATTTTAACTACTATGTACAGTACTTACAACAAAAAAATAAGTGCAATGTACTAATAAGGATTTTTTTTTTTTAAACTGACATTTATACATATTCTGAAAGCTGAATAAATAAGCTTTCCATTGATGTATGGTTGTAAGTAGGACAATATTTGGCTGAGACACAACTATTTGAATATCTGCAATCTGAGGGTGCAAAAGAAATCAAAATATTGAGAAAATCGCCTTTAAATTTGTCTTAGCAGTGCATATTACTAATCAAAAATTAAGTTTTGATATATTTACGGTAGGGAATTTACTAAATATCTTCATGGAACATGATCTTTACTTAATATCCTATTGATTTTTGGCATAAAAGACAAATAATTTTGACCCATACAATGTATTTTTGGCTATTGCTACAAATATACCCGTGCTACTTAAGACTGGTTTTGTGGTCCAGGGTCACAAATTGTATTGCAAAACACTTTTGTTGCAACTGAAGTGGGATATGGGTAAGCTTTGGTGGTATGGATAGGTTTAAGGGTAACTATAAATGTAATTACAGAAATCATTTGCAGATGTAATGGCATGCAGGTGTTTTTTAAAATATAAGTATGATGTAAAAGCATGTATGTAAACAATAGGTGCATTATATCAAATTATTAATTTCAGTATTAGTGTTTCAGTTTTGAATGTTTTTTTGAAGAAGTCTGCTCACCAAGCTGGTATTTATTTGATCCAAAATAAAGCAAAAGTAGTAATATTGAGAAATATTTTTACCATTTAAAATAACTGCTTTCTATTTGAGTATATTTTAAAATGTAATTTATTCCTGAGATCAAAGCTAAATTTTTAGCATCATTACTCCAGATCCTTCAGAAATCATTCTAATTTGCTGATTTGCTGTTCAATAATCATTTATTATTATTAGCAGTAGTAGTAGTATTAATATTTAAAACAGTTCAGTATTTTTTTAGGATTCTTTCAGGAATAGAAAGATCCAAAGATCAGCTTTTATCTGAAATAAGCAGCTTTTTTAACATTATACACTATACCATTCAAAAGCTTGGAATCATTTTTTTTGGCAATTAATTATAGAAATTAATACTTTTATTTAGCAAAGATGTTTTAAATTGTTCAGAAGTGATTATAAAACTTTCATAACGTTACAAAAGATTTCTATTTCAGATAAATGCTGTTCTTCTGAACTTTAAAAAAAAATCTACTCAGCTCAGCTTTCAACATAATAATAATAAATATGTTTTGAACAGCAAATCAGAATATTAGAATAATTTCTGAAGGATCATGTGACTGGAGTAATGATGCAAAAAATTCATTTTTGAAATAACAAGAATAAATTGCATTTTAAAATATATTCAAATAGAAAACACTTATTTTAAATAGTCAAAATATTTCACAATTTTACTGTTTTTGCTGTACTTTGGATCAAATAAATGCAGGCTTGGTGAGCAGACTTCTTTAAAAAAAACATTAAAAATCTGGTACTGTACATAGTAGTTTAAGCCACCTAATATGAAGTGGGACCTGGCAGTTTATTGGAAAAAAGTACTTTCTAAATAACTAATGATATTAAGTACTGGAGAATATGATGGAATGGCTCAGGAAATTGTGATAGATAGATAGATAGATAGATAGATAGATAGATAGATAGATAGAGCATTACTGTTTATGTTTTGTAGTTTTTTAAAGAAATTAATACTTTTATTGAGCAAGGATGGATTAAACTGATAAAAAGTTACAGTAAAAAAAACAAAAAAAAACACAGTATTACAAAAGATTTCTATTTCAAAAAATTGCTCCTCTTTTGGACTTTCTATTCACCAAAGAATCCTGGGAAAACTGCATCATGTTTTCCACAAAACTCTTAAGCAGCACAACTGTTTTCAACATTGATAATAATAATAAATGTTTCTTGGTCAGCATATTAGAATAATTTCTGAAGAATTATGTGACACAGAAGACTGGAGTAACAATGCTGAAAATTCAGCTGTGAATCACAGGAAAAAAATTACATTTTAAAATATAATCAAATAAATACCTCTTATTTTAAATTGTAATAATATTTCACAATATTACTGATTTTACTGTAGTTTTAATCAATAAATGCAGCCTTGGGGAGCATAATATTAAAAAAATGTCCTTGTATTATTTATATTGTATATTAACCTTTGCTTGTGTTTACTATGTAAAAATACATTTAATTCTTCTTTCAACACACAATATCTTTATCTATGCAATGCCTTTACAAATATACACAAGCTTAAAAACACCACAACATACTACAAACAATACGATCAAGGTCCAGATCCCGCTAAGAATCTTTAGCTTGAAATATGACAGCAGTGCAGGTCTATAAACGCGTGTATAGTGTGTGTGTTATTGTCGGGGGGTGTCTGTGGGCCGCTGGGATATTACAGTTCATGTGTCAATCCTAAAAGAGAAAGACACAGATAGTATTTGAGAAGAAATGACCACACATGCTTCATTCATCTCTTACTGACATCTCTCCCTCCCTCTCGCTCTCCTGACATCCCTCTCTCCCTGACACAGGACTCTCACGGGAGAGGAAGGAGCCGTCATACTGCAAAAGGTCAACAATCACATACGCTGACAACACGCACAGACACACACACGCTGGACACACACTGGAGGAGAAGAAAGAGGGAAGGCAATGAAAAACCAATCTATAATACAACAGCACAAAGAAACAAAGAACATAGAAGATGTCCAGATGGACACAAACAACAGATTGGAGTGGAAATGATGGAAAGGAAGAGGTATCTACAGGATAATGTGAAGCGAGCTG
Organism: Labeo calbasu; assembly: GCA_019740295.1. Taxonomy (NCBI): domain Eukaryota; kingdom Metazoa; phylum Chordata; class Actinopteri; order Cypriniformes; family Cyprinidae; genus Labeo; species Labeo calbasu. Next base: position 3,710 of record JAHKKF010521791.1, read on the forward strand.
GTCATTAGTGCAAAATAAATGAATATATAGTTAAATATATAGTTTAGTAGTCAGTTTATACAAACAAATCAACACAAAGTATTCTAGAAAGCCTTATTATAACAACACAAAATCGGACAGACAAAACACACACCTGTAAGGCCGATGTGGAGGGTGAGATTGAGAGTCCTTGCAGGTCAGACAACAAACTAGGAGACAGGATGGAGCTCTTGGGTGTGGTGACTGGCGCAGGTGAGACTGTCAAACAAAACAATAAGAACAGCATTACAACATAGTTGTCTCTATTTAACACATTTTACTAGACATACCTGCATTATGCAGATTTACCCCCAAGATCAGCATAAAAACAAGTATAAGTTACACAGCTTTGTCTAAATATTAAGATTTGTTTGTTTGTCATGAACAGTTAAACTGCCTGCTGTTCTTCAGAAAAATTCTTCAGGTCCCACAAACGCTTTGTTTTTTCAGCATTTTTGTGTATTTGAACCCTTTCCAACAATGACTGTATGTTTTTGAGATCCATCTTTTCACACTGAGGACAACTGAGGGACTCATATGAAACTATTACAGAAGGTTCAAACACTCACTGATGCTCCAGAAGGAAACACGACGCATTAAGAGCCGGAGGGTGAAAACTTTTGAACCGAATGAAGATGTGTAGATTTTTCTTATTTTGCTTAAATATTATATTTTTTCATTTAGTACTGCCCTTCAGACGCTACAGAAGATTCTTACATGTTTCCCAGAAGACAAAATAAGTTGCATTTACCCTGATGTTCAAATTCCAAAAGTTTTCACCCCCCCGGCTCTTAACGCATCGTGTTTCCTTCTGGAGCATCAGTGAAGGTTTGAACCTTCTGTAATCGTTACATATGAGTTCAGTTGCCCTCGGCATGAAAGGACGGATCTCAAAATCATACAGTCATTGTTGGAAAGGGATCAAACACACAAAAGTGCTAAAAAAACAAAGAATTTGCAGGACCTGAAGGATTTTTCTGAAGAACAGCAGGCAGTTTAACTGCAGATTCTGCAAAATATATATTTTCTCTTCCAACTTCCAACAGTGTCCTACAACACTGTTTTTAAAGATTTATTTTTGACGTTTTTGCCTTTTATTGATTGACAGTAGTGAGACAGAAAATAAAGTGGGAAAAAGAGGGGGACGGGATCGGGAAAGGTCCGCAAGCCGGGACTCAAACACGGGACGCCCGAAGTGCAACGGCACTGCATGTCAACGCACTGCCCACGAGGCTAACGGTGTTTGACACTCCTTGTGTGTTCACTTTGTAAACACTGGGTCGGTACTTCTGCAGAGATGTAGGATGATTTTGAAGTTGGAGGAGAAAATGAAATGGGAGTTTTATGACCTACCCTAACTGTCTTAAACCAGAATACACAGAGTTCACGCAGAGCTAGACAAGATGAGCATTTGAGGTTAAAAAGTATATAAATTGTAATTTTTTTTTTTTTTTTAGAAAATAACCAATTGTTTCGCTAGATAAGACCCTTCTTCCTCATTTGGGATCGTTTAGAGCCCTTTGAAGCTGCATTTAAACTACATTTTGGAAGTTCAAACTTAGGAGCACCATAGAAGTCCATTATATGTAGACAAATCTTTAAATGTTTGTCTCAAAAAACATCATTTCTTTACGACTGAAGAAAAAAGACATGAACATCTTGGAAGACAAGGTGTTGAGTAAATTATCTGTAAATGTTTGTTCTGGAAGAGAACTTCTTCTTTAACTATGGAAACTCTGCAGAAAGAAACTCACAGTCATCCAGATCAAGCAGAGACACTTCCTTCTTCTCAACCCGCTGAAAAGAAAAACATGGATGTCAGATGTTACACATGGAGCAAAACTTCACACCCACAACTCAGGATGTGTTTTTGCACTCTCTTGTTGTTCTTACCTTTGTGACCGGTTTAGACTGCACAGGTTTAGACTTTGTGTTCTTCTTCTGATCTGTTCCTGAGTCTGAATCTGAATCCAACTCTGATCCAGATTCTGAACCGGATTCAGACGAACTCCCAGACGAGGAACTCTCAGAGCCTGATTCGCTTTCGGATTCACCCTTTACAGTATTCCCATTTTTCTGCTTCCTGTTGAAGCAACACAGAAACAACTAAAGTATTTGTTTTGAGTTCACTAGCCAAATTAATGGTGCAAAATCAACCTACATCCAATAAACCAACTTCACTTCTTAATTTCATCCATAGCCTTTCCTTTTAAGAGTTTCTTATGCACTAAACACTACAATGAATTATGTAAAAACTAGGGCTGTCAGTCGATGATGTGTCGATTAATTAATTGTATTAATAGCAAAATAAATTTGACTGTGAAAATACCCACAAAAAATCATTTAAAGCTATTTTTGTGTTAAATCAGAAAGTATCAAGTAAACATTACAAATTGTAGCTTTAGAAAGAAATATTTCATTTGATTCAACAAAATTTATTACACATAAATGTTTAGCCTGCAACGGCCTAACGTAAACTATAGAACATAAAAAAAGATAATTTGAGAAACATCTCAGTATTTTTCGTTCATATAATGAAAGTCATGGTAACCAAAACATCTTTCAACAGTCTTCAAAATACTTTCTTTTCGTTCCACGAAAGAAAGGTTTAAAACAACATGAGGGTGAGTAAATTATGACAGAATTTAATATTTTTTGGGGTGAACTATCCCTTTAATGTTTTTATTATTATTGTTGTTATTATTATTATTATTAATATTAATATTATTTATTAATTTATTTATTTTTGAATGAAATTACACTCTGAATAGGAAACTAAATCTGCCAGCAGGTGGCAGTAAATGTCTTTACGAGTCATTCATTCATTTGATTCATTCAAACGGCTGATTCACTCAGGAATGAAATAAATGGCTCTCTTTATAAATGGGCTTTTGAATCATTGATTCACACGATTCTTTCAAATCGCAAATTCATTCAGAAACTAAACACCGCTGTGTTGCTCTGAGAAGTGCAACAATTCTGCTATGGCTTCAAAGGTAATATGTTCTCTGCATAATTGAGCAAAAACGCAGTATTGTATTTAAAATATAGCAAAACATCACCTTCTCATTTACTGAACTGTTCTATAAAGTCATTTAAGCTTGTGACAGATCAGGACAAAATCAGCACTGGTGTCATGTTGCCATTGTTCCCCGTGTGATATCGTGTGATTTTTTGCACCATTTTCTGGGATTTTAGGGCATAACTGCCTTTATGGAGTTGTTTCCCTGGATCATATTTGTCCACAGTCAACTGTATAAAATATAAAATGTTGTACAGGTCTGGGGGCAAGGCCTGTGCGTTAACTGCGTTAAAATATTTTAAATCACATTATTTTTTTATAACTAATTAAGTTAATATGTTAAACTGACAGCCTAGTAAAAAACATGTTTAAATATAATATATATATATATATATATATTTTTTAAATCCCAGGTCATTTTTGACAACCTAAAAAACTGTTGAACAAATAGCCATTACTAAAAAACATTTCAATATTCAAACATCAAAATGGACATTGTTTGATGCAGAGAGAGAGCACAAGAGAAAAGGTTGGCTAAATTAGCAGCGGGAACAATGTCTGTTTAATTGTGAGATGATTAGATGGATTAATTTGGCCTTTGAATTTCATTTGCCCAGAACAAGTGACACACACACACACACACACAAACCATCTAACTGAAATGTGCACAGTTCAACGGCAGCTTTAAAGCAGGTGTGTGTGTGTATTAATGAGAGCATTTCACGGTAGTTGAGGATGTGGGCGAGAGCCTTAAATTATGCACAATAATGATAGAACAGCAAACAAAACAGGCAAAGAGTGTATCACACACGTGTGTGTGTGTGTATTAGCTGTTTAATTACCGCCTCTAATAAAGCCAGAAGGGTCAACTACAGGAACGTTACATCACAACAATTAACAGTGCAAACTAGGTGTTTGGACTGGATAAAGAAAGTCATCATGTTTGTGTGTTTTTATGCCTCGCAAATGTAAACATTTGTGTTTGTATGATGAACTAAACATATTCTGCTGATTTTAAACTTGTTACTAATGTTATCAAAATAGCAAAAGCGATTTTTGATCAATTTTGAAGCAATAAGAATGGGTTCAAAATTAAAAACTGCTCAATAAATGAAAACAAAATGTGCATTTATGAAATTTATTCCCAGATATTTTTATATTTTGAAACAAGCAAACTAGAAACGTAATAAAAAAAATATAAAGTGAATTCTGGCACACAGACATGCATTGCTAAAAATAAAAAGCATAGTTTCTTTGTGGTGGGGTCGGCGAAAATGTTAAATTACTGACATTATTATTGAGGCCTGGTGTGTGTGTGAGCGAGAGAGGGAGACAGAGGGAGTGTGAGAGTGTATGTGTGTGTATGAACAGATGGAGGGGGAGATTATTGGTGCCACATTTTATTAGTCACGTTTTATGCTGCAGCATACACAATCACACCAACACACACGCTGAACACACACATTATTTACCTTCTGCACATATATAAAACCCAAGTTGTACATTGTGCATCCACTTGTGCACACACTTGAGCAAAACACACCCGTATATGTGGTTAAAATTACCAAAGTCAATCTCACATACCATCTGTCTATATATTTATGTGCATAAACACTTCAAAACAGGCAATAGCATGTGATGCAAGTATAAAGCATGGGAATTCATAACACTTACTTTTTCTGTAGTGTTCAGTGGGTGTTTAGGAAACATGCATGACCTTTAATGAAGGTTTATGCATAAGTGATGTGTCTACTTAAATAAAAACTGGCTAAAATACAACACAGCTGGAAAGTTTGGGGTTGGTAAGATTTTTGAATGTTTTTTAAAGAAGTCTCTTATGCTCAGCAAGGCTGCATTTATTTGATCTATCTATACAGAAAAAACGATTATGCTGAAATATTATGAAATTCAAGTGGTTTTTTATTTAAATATATTTTAAAATGTAATTTATTCCTATGATGCAAAGCTGAATTTTCAGCATCATTACTCCAGTCTTCGGTGTTACGTGATCCTTCAGAAATCATTCTAACATTTTAGAGTCAGAATCATCATTTTAACATTTTTTAAAAGCCTTTATTGTCACTTTTGATCAACTGAATGCATGCTTGCCTAATAAAACTAATAAATTCTTTTAAAAATCTTACTGCACTATTTTTATTTTCTGCTATATGTCTTAAATTAAATTTTAAAAACAGCTGGGAATTTATTTAGAAAGGATGAATGTGATTGGCCATTGGGATACAGAGCAGGTTCGTGATTGGTTAATATAAATTAGGTCGTTTACACTGAGCGCGACCAGTACCTGTCTTTGCTGTCTGGTTTCTGTTGTTGTAGTTTTTTGTTTTTTAGAGTTTTCTTCTTCTTTTCTGAGTCGGATTCACTGGAGCTCTTCTCTGATTGGCTGGAGCTGCTCTTGTTCGAATCATCGCTGTTCTCCTCACTCTCAGATTCGCTTTCTGATTCTACATGCACACAAAAACAGGTTAAGTCAAGCCTCAAATGTGCAAAAACATCTCTTACAATCTTATGTTTTACCTTCACTGCTGCTGCTACTGCTGTCTTCACTACTGCTTCCCTCTTCCTCCTCCTCCTCCTCCTCTTCCTCCTCAGAATCAGAGTAGAACTTCTCTGATTTGGCAGGTTTGGATTTACCAAGCGCTGGTGCTCCAGCTTCTTTGACCTGCCCCAGTCACATGCGAACAGGAAATGAGGTCATAATAACTTGAGACTTGGCAACATCATTGCACTATGAATTAACTGTATGTTGAGGCCCTTTAATTATCTACAGGTGCATCTCAATAAATTAGAATGTTGTGGAAAAGTTCATTTATTTCAGTAATTCAACTCAAATTGTGAAACTCGTGTATTAAATAAATTCAATGCACACAGACTGAAGTAGTTTAAGTCTTTGGTTCTTTTAACTGTGATGATTTTGGCTCACATTTAACAAAAGCCCACCAAACAAATTAGAATATGGTGACATGCCAATCAGCTAATCAACTCAAAACACCTGCAAAGGTTTCCTGAGCCTTTAAAATGGTCTCTCAGTTCGGTTAAAGACTTAAACTACTTCAGTCTGTGTGCACTGAATTTATTTAATACATGAGTTTCACAATTTGAGTTGAATTACTGAAATAAATGAAATTTTCCACAACATTCTAATTTATTGAGATGCACCTGTAGATATAATAAGACATTATCTTTTAAAAGGGAGTCTTACCGGTTCTACTACCTCCACATTTCTCACTGACTGGTCAGGAGCGACAGCCGGCCAATCAGAAAGCTCCAGGTATCCATTGGCCTGAGAATTGAGTGTATGAGAGAGCGTGCCAAGCTGAAACCGGTCTCGATCTGAAAATGGACAAAAGATAGAAGAAGCGAGAAACAGATAAGTTATCTGTTTATGTCATTAAACACTGTGCAGTGTCAGCAGCTGGAAACATTTAAAGTGATAGTTTGAACGTGTCAGTTGTGCTGCTGTCTATGCAGGGTCAGAAAGCTCTCAGATTTCATCAAAAATATCTTGATTTGTGTTCTGAAGATGAACGAAGGTCTTACGGGTTTGGAACGACATGAGGGCGAGTAAATAATGACAGAATTTTTCATTTCGGGTGAACTATCCCTTTAAGGTTTTATATCAAAGCGACACCTCTGGTTACCAGAAACATTAGTTTATTGGTAAAACTTGTCGAAAAATATAAAGTACAAGTAAATACATACAATAGAAAATAATTTATAAATGTAAAATAAAAAAACAAAACTGAAAATTTACATTTGATTATGCTTTCTAAATTCACTGGTATCATTAAAATAATCACAAGTTATTATATTCTAATAACAGAAAAATCAACTTAAATATTAAGTAAATATTTTCCAGATAACATGAAACAATTTTAATATTTTCTTTTATTTTTCATTTTAATTAGACTATTAATATAACAATATTCAAGTATAACATCTATATATTATATTAATTATGGATATAATCATGGATATACACTACCAGTCAAAAGTTTTTGAACAGTAAGATTTTTAATGTTTTTTAAAGAAGTCTCTTCTGCTCACCAAGCCTGCATTTATTTGATCAAAAGTACAGCAAAAATTGAAACATTTTTTTACTATTTAAAATAACTGCTTTCTATCTGAATATATTTTAAAATGTAATTTATTCCTGTGATTTTAAAGCTGAATTTTTAGCATCATTACTCCAGTCAAATGATCCTTCAGAAATCATTCTAATATTCTGATTTGCTGCTCAAAAAACATTTATTATTATTATTATGTTAAAAAACAMCTGAGTAGATTTTTTTTCAGGTTTCTTTGATGAATAGAAAGTTTAGAAGAACAGTATTCATCTGAAATAAAAATCTTTTGTAACATTATAAATGTCTTTATTATCATTTTTGATCAATTTAAAGCATTCTTGCTAAATAAAAGCATCTTTGGATCTTCTATTCATCAAAGAATCCTGAAAAAAACAACTGTTTTAAATATTGACAATAATAATGTTTCTTGAACGGCAAATCAACATATTAGAATGATTTCTGAAGGATCATGTGACACTGAAGACTGGAGTAATGATAGTGAAAATTCAGCTTTGCAACAAAGGAATAAATTACATTTTAAAATGCATTCAAATAGAAAGCAGTTATTTTAAATAGTAAAAATATTTAACAACATTACTGCTTTTGCTGTATTTGAGATCAAATAAATGCAGGCTTGGTGAGCAGAAGAGACTTCTTTAAAAACATTTTGACTGGCAGTGTAATTCTTAATATTATATAGTAGATTGTGTGTGTATATGATAATAAAGTTAAATCTACTGTAATCTACTCTTCATCATAAATGTGGCATAAAAAAGTTTGAAAACAAACCGTAGTGTGTTGAACAAGCAGACAGTCAAAACTTCTGCTATGCAAGACTAATAAACTAAGATCTTCCACTTTATGCCTCCAACTTTGGATATTACTGTACTTCTTTGTCATAATAAACAAAAAAGCAATAAGTGTCTGCACAGGCCTTCAAAAGACCTGCTGGATAATTGACATTAAACTGGCAGAAATGCCACGGCATTCAGGTCTGCCCGTGTGCCCTTCTCACAATACGCCGGGTGCGTCCCGTAATAACCAAGGTATATGAACGCATAATCACTGCGGCTCTGCAGAATATAAACATGAGCAGAAAACGCAGCCGCACGCAGTGCATCCAAACCACAAATATTAAAAATGACAGCAGCAGTTAAATATCTCGCAAATGTTATAGGGTAAATATATGCCGCATTAATGAGATAAAGACTAATGGCTGTATGTTTTAGTATGCTAATTTATTTTAATCTATAGTAGAATCGTGTAATCATTGTATTAAAACAAATTAGAGCACCGATTTTATATCAGCACATTATGAATGTAGTTTTTCAGCTAAAGCATGACAATTCGCCCAAATCATATGTCAGAACCGGCATCTATACATGACTTAAAAAAACACAAAGACGTGTCGCTTCGAGTTTCATCACAGCGAAGCGTAATCAGCCCTTACAAACTTTATTACCTCCTATTAAGAGCGGGACACGCTTTAGCAAGCACCGAGAACGATACTCAGCACAACAAAAATTACCCCCAGCGACAGCCGGCATCAATCACACAGAGCGCATCCTTCGCGCTAAACCTGAATCCATCCATCCGTCCATCCGTGTATTTACAGGAGCAAATGAGTAACACCCTTTTCCTGCTCGTGAGCGTAATTACTGCCGCTTAATTGCAGGTGAAGTACGTAAACGTACAGGAGGTAGTAGTATATCCATGTGTGGGCGTGCGCGGGCCGGACGGGACGCCCAGATTCGACTGTCTGTTATCAAATTACGCCGAATCCAACAATTCAATCCCGCGTGGGAGGAACAGAAGGCGTAGCCTACAAATCCACTCGGTTAATGCAGAAAAAAAGCTGGGAAAAAATAACCGTGTGCCGTTTGATAGAATAGGTTGCGGAGTATTTCTGCGTGCTGTATTGATGTTTACGGGTTAGCGCTGATGTCATGGCCCGCGGGGATGAATTCCCATGACAGTGTTGTGTGTTTCAGTTCTGAAGCCCTGCTGGAATGGAATGATGTGATGAAATAAGAGAGAAGTGAGAGAAATCGATGTCAGCAGAACTCTTGAGTTCGTAGAGATGTGGTTGTGGCGTTTAGAATCGGAGCATGATGGTAAACTGACTGCTTTGGAATTTTGTTAACTGCTTCCATCATGCAACAAAGCTTTAAATGTGAG
>JAHKKF010521793.1:0-11620 GCA_019740295.1 Labeo calbasu
AGATATATAGATACTACTGTACATCTATAACTATCTACTCCCCTTTCCTGCAACTCTGCAAACATGCATATTTGAAGTTTGTATTCTTAATTTTGGCATGCAAAAATAATGCACTTTTTAATACATTTTTCCAGATGCATACATTCTAATCAAAGGCAACATTTGGAATAGCATGCACCAATAAATGATTCTCTGTAAGAAGAAAATGAGTTTAGATCTGCTTGCATATGCATTTATGAAAGGTTGTTGTGTTATGACAGTCCCTTCAAAGATCTGTGTGCTGTTATTTCTTAGTGATTTTCATTTTATGTCTTGCCTGTGTTCCTTTTACAGCAGTGAGAAGTACATGAGCCTGCCATGGAGGGTTATGTAAGTGCCAGGGTGTTGCAGAAACATTCTGTCATTAAATGAGTATTTCTCCTGCAGGTTCACCGATGTATCACCTTTCTCTTCTTTACTCTCAAAATCACTTTTATTTTCTCCTAACAGTCTAGTTTTTATTTTAAAGCATCTGTAGCTTCAGAATAAACATGCTAATTAATAGCTATTATAATACTTTCTTCCCAGCTTTGAACTTCAAGGAGAAGTTGCGCTGCTGTGCCGTGAGGCAGATCCATTAAAATCGTCAAAAGTGTTGTTCTCATTAAATGCGTAGCTGGGAGTCTAATTAATTAAACTCCCATCCAGAAACGATGACATTTAACTGCCACATTCAGGTTATTTTTGCAGGCAAAACTGAAGGCTGGACTTTGCAGTTTTTTGTGTTTTGTTTGACTTTCAAAAGTTTTATAATTCAGTAGGGACAAAATAGCTTTTTAATAGCCTACACATTAAAAGGGTATTAAGACTATAGTAATAGGATAGGGATATGAAAGATGCTTATCCTGAAGAATGTGCAACGATGCATCATTTTAGGCACAGAACAACAGGAAGAAAGCTTTGTCCTTAAGACGTTTTGAGAGAATGAGGCAGAGAGTGCGGCTGTGGGATGTTAATGACTTCTCACTCAGGTGGCCCATTCTGATTGCATGGGCATAAATGTTTTGTCATGCCCCCCAGCTCCGGCTTTAATCAGGGGGAGAACAACGCTGCTATCAGCCTGCATATTTATTTTGGTTTGCAAGAGCAGCACCAGTTCTTCTAACCAGGGCAAACAGAAATCTCATCTGTTGTTAACACAACGTAAATATTTAAAGCAGCAACGACCTTGTGATGAATAAATGAAACATGCATTTTTAATGGATGATTGTTTGATAAAAATTGCAATAAATTGAATTTAGCACGGTTAATTTGAGTTTAATTAATGAAGCTTAACGTAAAAAAAAATGTATAGTAGATAAATAAACTGTATTAAGGACCGACATGTCAAATTAGTACAGTGATGGAGGACAGCTTTAAGGCTTTGTGTAAATTCTTCTAGGTTTCTAGTACACCAAACTAGCTTTTACAAAATACACGTTCCTTAAACAAACAACTTAAAATGCTACTTATTAAGAGAGCCACAGTGATAAATAAATGGGTGTTAAACCACAAATTATGATTGACAGTTTATTTTCAATCTATTCCATTTGATGTGTTGGTTACAGTCCACGATTTGTTTGTTCTGCTTCACACATTTCAGCTCTATATAACTAGTGTACTCGCTCAGCAGAACACTTTAATGTTTGTTACATTAAGTAGTTTCTATCCTTCTCCTCAGTGGCAGCAGGCCCTGCAGCACAGACATTCATTTAGAATTGCACATATCTCTCAAACAACTGACAGCTCTCAGATGCACACACTACTGTCATTCATCCGTGGCTCACTCCAGCAAAATAAAATTGAAAAATTGGAACCACATGCTTCACTGTTCATAATACTGTATGTATCTACACACATACAGTTGCATATTTTTTTGGTTTATTTTAAGTAAACAACAACAAAACGTCTAAGTGAAAATTTATTAGTCTAAAATTCTCACCACTAGACACTTGCTAACTTACTGTATGTATGTGTATATATAGCTTGCAGTAAGTCGTTTGAGTGGATAATGTAATGTCAAGAAAATGCTGTGTGCTGTGAAAGTAAATTCGGTTTATTCCAATTTCCAATATGGGATTGGTAAATCGTTGTCCTTGAAAGATGGGTCAGTGCCCAGTTTGTTTGAAACAGGCTTGCTCCTCTGAATCACAACCTGTAAGTATGATTAATTAAAGTTGAAAGTCGCAGTCCGGGGGCACCTAGATCAAACCGAAAGGGCACGTTAGTGTCTCTGATTAAAGGTGCACGCTGGTTTTGTGTTTTGTTTTGTGTATACCCCCACTGTAGCTGTAGGTCTCTGGCTAACTCACATTAGGTGCATTTCCATTACAGATTTGTGCTAAACTTTTGCGGTATTTTATAAATGTTGATAAAAAAAGTATTGTGAAATGACAGCGTTTCTATTAACCAATGTTACGTGACTAAAATGTTTTTTTTCCCTCGTGTGATAAGTCATGATGGCCAATGTTGGTAGGTTTATGTATATCGCAGCCACAGGGCCAGCCTTTATTTTTAATCAAAGGAGTCATTGACTTATGTCTTTAGCAAAGCAGTGCAGAGAGCCGCTTCTGGGACGCTTCTGAAATGTGCCGCAGCAGCGGCTGGTATAAACACAAGCACTGACTAGAGTGGCCACAATCAGCTCTGGTGGTTGTGTCAGAGCCGTAATGCGCTGCAGACCAAGTGTGCTGTGCAAGTCCTGAAACTTGAAGCCAAAACGTTTCGATCGCCCCCCCCTCCTGTTTTTTTGTTATTTTATGCAGTTTTTATCACTCTGATGTAAGTTCACATGTTAGTTTTATAGTTAAATAAGTTTGATTTTAGTTTGTTATGTGATGCTATAATAACAGAAGTGTGATGTCATGATTGACAGCTTCTCTGAGCGAACTGTGGCACCAACTGACTTTTTCGGCATTCTCAGGAGGAGACAGAAGTTGTTTTTACCTTATTTTAACACAAGCCTCTTTTACGGCAATCAGCCGACAAAAAGGGTCAGGGGTGCTTGCGATGGACTTTGCGGGAGTGTGGACGGGACACAGCTCCACTGCACTCACTACTGCGCAGATTCTGTTCCCAAATCAGCGCATTATGTCTGCGCCCTATTGGGACATTGGTGACTTTACTTTTCTTTAGTGGAAGAGAGTGAAGGAGCGTCATCTATCTTTTTTTTGTTGTTTTTTTTTTTTACAGTCTATGTTGCAGACATGTGCAGTGTAAATAAGGGGTTATTCAAGCATTAATGGCAAGAAAAGCTCCTTACTTTAATACTTGAGAGAAACATTAAAAATGATCATGTGACTTTTATGTACGCCAAGCAAGCTTTAAATGCAGTTTCTATTGCAGTTTTGTGAAATCTAAATTTTTCAAGCTGCCTGAAAAACCACCTCATGTGGGTGTAAACATTTTTTTGCATGTATCCATTGGCCGTAATTTCATTTTAAAGGGTAGTGGAAATGCAGCTATAGTTTTGCTAATCAGCTGTGGGCCTATAATTGTCTAGAAATGTGTCAGTTCATACAGAATGTCTGTTGTTCTTATTACTTGGAGTCATGATAAAAGATGGAGCAATATGTTGGTTTACAAACTGCAGTGCTTTATCAGTACTCCATGTATCAGAGCAGAGGAGCCTCATGCAAAGGAGGGGTTTGGAAAGTTGAATCTTCGAACGATTAGTGTGAGAGTCATTAAGAAATGAGGTCAAATTAAATGCTTATTATAAGAAAATGAAAGTGTTTTTTGACCTTGCATGCATGTAAACCTTTTGTTAGGGACTCCTAAAACCAAATTATGAACCTTTCAAACAGCATAGTAGAGGCACTTTAATACATTTGTTAAACATTTAGAAATAATTTAATCAAAATGCTTTTTGTTTGTTTATTTTCAATATTACGACTACAGAAGGATTTCAACACTTATATTTATGTTACATGTTTTGGGGTGATTTTAGGCAGCTCTTCAGAGAGTAAATGGAACAGTAAGTGGGTGGCCTGTCTAAGGCTAGGCAACTGCTAACCCCTAAGAGTTTTTTTCCCCCCTTGTTTAAAAACACATTATAAGTTGTTTATTACTTCACACATGAGACGGCCACATGGAGTTGTGTCTTATTAGTGAGTGTTGGCCTCTAATTGTATAAAGCTCCAACAAAGGCTGTTTTGCTAAGTAATTACATTGTCAGAGAGCTACTCCTGAATAAAGCCCAAGTAGGACTGTGCTTTGTATTTTGACATTGTGTGGATATATCATTTTAAGGTGAAGTGAGCGTAATTAGTATTCAATATGTGTCTGTAATGAGATATAATGGATTAGGGCAACAGTTTCCCTTTGAACGTTTCCCTGTGTCATATTTTCATGGTAACTTTTATTTCCAACAACACCTACATCTGAATTTAGGTCTGCCTGAGGTATCTTATCAGTCTTGTGCCAACTCGCAACATGTTCTCAATGATACTCAAGGTGCCAAAGAAAAGATAATAATCATATCTCTGATTTAGTTTCATATTGTGCTGATGTTTTCAGGATAGGTATTATCATTTACTCAACGACTATTTGGATATATGACGTTTTAGGTCATGGGGTGGGCAGATTCAGTATTCTTAGATCGGGTTGTTTCCATTTAAACTGCTACCATTGAACCAACCAGTGAACTTTCATCTGAAAAACAGCAGGAAGTCTTCAGAGAGCATTGATTCTCTAAGTTGACAGTCTTCGGCATTAGGGTCAGGGTTTATCCCCCTTAGTGCCATAAGAACTGTGCAGCACGTATTCACGTGGCTTCCCTATGGGATTGCTTTCTATTGAGCACAGTGTTCAGCTTGGTCGATAGATCCTCAGAAGATCTCTGTTGGAGATGCCTGAAAAAGCTTTAGAAAAGACAGATCTTAAGCTAGTGTAAAATGATTATCTGTTTATTGACAATAACAAGCTTTAGTAAATGAGAATTTGTGTGTAGTTTTTCCTTTAATAAGTATTAAACTTAGACTTATTAGATTTGCATTTCCAGAAGGAAATGGTGGTGCTTGCCAGGCAGCAAAGCAATACAGCATTTGCTTATAGACTTCGGTTGTGCATAATTAAAAGTGCAGTTTCCCAAACGGATTTGCAGTCTGTTTGTTTGAGTCTAGGAGGTCTTGAATACCTTGAGAGCGCTAACCGCTAGCATTCACATTCATCTCGAGGCAGTTACTTAGCTAGTGCAGTAGTATGCAAAATGCAGTTAGTTCTGGACTAATTGTTTTTAATATATGGCATATATGCCTTATGACTACTTTCTCTGGAGGTGCAAGAAAACAGTGTACAGGAATGACAGGAATGTGCGTTTTCCCCAAGTAAAAAGCTTGGGACTGTGTGATTTCCTATAATGCCACCAACCCTGTGTTTTGGAAACCTAGGAAAAAATCATTAATTTCAATTCTGTGCTTGCAATTAGAAAAAGATTTCCTTAAGTGTTGATGTCATCCTTGCTTTAGCCAAAAGCAACAACAAAAAAGAATTTTCATAGCATTGGCTTAAAATCATTGTACAGCATGATTCAAAAATTCCTGTTTTTCTTTCTAATTACTCACTTTAATCATCTTGTTTTTATATAAACAGTCATAAAAATAGCCTTTAATCAACCACTGGAATTTTCATGGCCTTCATACAACGTTAATTTGGTGCTGCTTTGTTATTTTAGTCTGGTATTAATGAGGAAAATCAGCCTTGTGAGACTCACTGCTGTTGATTAATTAAGAGATATTGAGAAAACATGAAGTCAAGAGCAGGTGAGTGCCCTATAAATACTTTATTTACTAGTTGTGTGAAAGGTTCTCTTTCTTCAACCTCGCCTAGCTCTGATGGCAGTGCCCTCGCTGGACAGGATCATTTCTGCTCTATTTAGCTGTAATTTCTAAACCGCTTGCAGCAAGACAAATCTAGGTTGAATCTGAACAGTCCGTTTTTATTAAGTGAGGAGTTTTACGTGACTGGTGTTTAGCTAAACGCTGTACGTGAATTCTAAATAACCAAATCATTGCAGGTTTTGTTTTCCTTTCTTAAGATATTCTTTCTGCATCAGTAATTATTTTTTCAATCATGTTTTTCAACTTCACGCTCTGGAAATGGCCTTTTCGTTTAGCATTGTTAATCCTTTCCTACGGATTATGTGGGGAAAATCCTTTTGGAAGATTATGATCTTTTTTGAAGCACTTAATCATTAAGTCATTCTTAATACATTCTCATTCATTTACGTTCATGTTCGGCTGATGTTTCTTATTAAAGTGGCTCTATAGTTCACTGATCTGGACAGACAGTACAATATGCACAAAGCTTTCGACACCAGCTACAAACATTACATCACTAAACTAATACACAATCAAAATCAGCCTCTGCTGAACAAGTAAATGCAGATTTGCAGATAAGTCTTTAAAGAGGATTATAATAAAGGTTTTTTTCTCTTGCTGATTGATCTCTTGCAGACTTCATGTTTCTCATTAAGTGCACACTTACGTCATACGTTAGTTCATAACATTATATGTAACATTCATATAATCCCAGCTGCGCCTTTCCACGGTAGCCGTTTACTGGGAACCCAGTGTTTAATTACTGTTATGGGGCAATTTTCTTTCCTCTCTAGGGGTGAAGCAGACGTGTGTGTGTGTGTGTTTGCCATGAATATGTGTCTGAGCGCACGTCCTCTTGCCTCTGCACTTCATGGTAGCTGGGCTACATCATGTTTTTATAATGCTTCAAATTCACTAGGCTAGGAATTGTTTCATAAACATGTATTGCCTTCATTTTTTTTCTAATGAAGACATGAAAATGCTGTCTTGTGAGCAAATCACATCAGGACAGGAAATGGCTTTTTTGCAGTGTGTCATTTGAATGTTTACTTTTACAAATACAAATGAGTCACATGGGTTTTCTTTTTCGATTAATAAAACAACACACACAATCACAAAAAAAATGAGCAATGATGCATATTTTTGTGCAAAAACAGAACATACAGTAAGTAAACATCACAAAATCCATTTAAAAGGTCCCCAGTTGCCCTATTGAAAACCGCTGATAAATGATCTTCAGAGACAATAATACAGCTACAGAGAATACACTGACGATACAGCAATATGTTAGGAACAAGGTGGAAAAATAGTTGGTCTACAGTATGTATGATGATATTTAGACCCTCTAAGGGTGTGTTCACACTTGTAGTTCAGTTCGTTTGGTTCATTTAGTCCTGGTTCGCTTAGCGTTCACACTGGCATTTTTGAAAGCGAACCTAAAGGTAACAAACCTAAAGGCATATATAGAGGTCTGGTTGAATGACGTATATTTTGTGACGGAACTCACCGAGCACTTCAAACAGAAGGAAAAGGTCAGTTTGACTTAAAATAGCGCTGTGGGTGTATGACATAAAAGTACCCATTCACTGATCGATCTGCTCAGTGCTACTTTGTGTCGAATACACCTAATGCCATCTGCTGGACTAAGCACGCTCATTGTTGCATGTATATGATTTTATTTTCACCACCTGCGAAAAGACATAGAGCTCATAAAAGGCACTTTACCTTATCGTTGCTCCACGTTTGCCCACTGCTCATTTTGTTTTAGATACACAGTTCCCTTCGCAAAATCATGTCGTAAAACGTCGCATCTTATCATTATTTTCTGTTTTTGGTCTGTTTAGAAGTATTTGGTCTGTGTTGCGTTCATATTTCATTCGAGCCGCACCAGAGTTAGTTCGGAAGCGGACCGAGACCCATCTTTTTAGCGGTATCGGCCCGCTTGTTTGGTGTGCACCAGGGTTCGAATGGCAGCGTTCACACTTACTCAAATGAACCACACTAACAGAGCAATCGCACCAGAGTTCATTTTAATCGAACCAAACATGACAAGTGGACAAGGAAATCAGAAAAAAAGGACCCTAAAAAAATCCAATTAGTATTAATTAATTAATTTATTTATTTATTTTACTAACAGTATACATTATATTAAATTGGATAGTCCAGTGTCTGCATCCTATTTGCTTAGTTTTCCAAACCTGTCCTCCAAGTGTATTTTCATGGGTATTATGTGTGATTGCCCTGAGGATGACGCAGTGCCTGAGATCTCCTTTTGATTAAAGCTCAGAACCCATTCCCACAAGTTCATATTATCTGCTTTATTATCTGTCTATTTTAGAAAAGACGAGAATAGCATTCTAATTGATTGGCCCTGCACTTGTTAGTATGTTCTCTGATGTTTTGACTCATTCAGTCTGGTGTGAAGAGCATCAGGGGAGCAAGATACTGTTTGATGCCCCACAGCCCCTAACATTATACCAACTGGGGACAGCTGGGGATGGTTATAGCTTTATCCGTAAAGCCTGTGACTTTGACAGTCAGGAATAAACATGTCGTCATGAAAGCAGTTCAGACAGAGTTTGCACCTTAAAAGCACCAGATAACCCCTCTTAAAAGAGTTTTATGACTTTTAGTCCATATATGCTAGCTAACTAAAGGAAATCCAGTCAGTCATGTGGTTTGTAAATTATCTATCAGATTAATACCCATTTGTACTGAAACTATTTAAAGCCCCCACATGCCCAGCAATATTTATGTTATGTAAGGAGCTGACTGTGGGAGGAGAAATAGTCTGTGTCTCATGAGGCGGATTGTAAAGACTGTTGTTCTGTCATCCTTATCCAGATTGTTTGACTCCCTCCGTAGGCCAAATTAACTGCCGTTCACGTCTCTCTCTGTCTGTAATGCTTCCAGGAGTCAAGTGCTGTAATTATGCATTAGCAGATAAAGTCTCTCGTTCACCCAGAATCTGAAGACAACACCGTTCCTCAGTGTTGGTGGTTTTCTTTAATGAGAGAAATGCTCAACCAGGGTGATCAGGGGTCTGTCTGATGTTAGTAGTCCACGTCTTACAGACTGTCCCCTGATAATGTACCACCAGCGTTATTGATTGTCCTCAACATCATTTTCTTCTTTCCTGCTCTCTTTAATTGTACGTACTGTACAATTTCAGGATTTCATCAGGATTATTGGATTTCAGTTTGTCATCACTGTTGCATTTTCGAAAGTACAGCTTAGGATAAGAGATGACAAATATGAGTTTGTCATTGCTTTGGTCTTAAAAACACAAAAAGGAAGAGGACATTCAATAAAGTGAATTTGGATGCAGTCCAGTTCCAAAAATCACTATAAATATCATACCATAATCTAGGTATTTGTGCCAGTGTTAAAATTCTGTCAGATTTTAGATTTTTATGTCTGGATATGGCTGGTAACCAATAATATTTTAAGAATTTTGTCAAAATAAATTAAAAAAAATAAATGATTAAAAACAACTGATATTTTTAAAAGCTACAAGTTATTTTAAGCATCACAACATTATATTGTACAGTATGAGAAAGGGATATTCATATATACATGTGTGTGTGTGTGTGTGTGCTCAAAAATGACCAGCCTATAAACAATTGCTTATAATTTTTTTTATGCTATAATATCACCAAATGTTTTTTATAAGTTTTTTTTTTTTTTTTTCAGCTAGCAAAGGATTTGTATTTCTTTTTGGAACGGATTAATCTTGCATCACTGATCTAAGCAAGTTTTTGATTAAATATTGCTAAAATTATCCACAAAAAAAAAAAAAAACTGGGGAAAACAGAATGCACAATTAAATTTGAAAAAAAAAGTGGTATGTGGTAATCAGTCGCATCAAGCTATTATATGGAAGGAGAATGACTTTGAGCTTTACTGGAGCTAGAGATATTTTCATTGTTTTTTTTTTGTTTTGTTTTGTTTTTTAAAGCACCCAGGACCTTCAAGATGACATTCAACTTCGCCTGTGACATGCACATGGTTGTGAGTCATGCAGTTGTAGATGTTTTTTGGCAGCAGCCCTTCCAAGCCTGATATCAGTGTGCCCTAATGAACTGCAGTGACATTTAATATCCGGGGAAGACCTGTGGGAAAATGGGAAGTGCATGGGAGTTTTAAGCCCAGAGCAGCAGTCACACTTAACTGGTCTGAGTCAGTCCATCTCACACTTGATGCACCAGCCACCGTCACTCCTGATCTAATGCCCAGAGCTGCTGTAACCAAACCTCAATCACAGACACCAGAGAACGACCACCTGCCATGCTGATGAATAAAATGCAGATTTGGATAAGGCTGCACCGAGGACACCTCACACAAGTCTGGAAACAAAATTAACCCTGTCATACTGCCAAATTCCCCAGACGATCTTCCATAAATCCAGCTGTGTGCTCATTCAGTATTCTCCCTGGAATCCTGGGACAACTTTTGCTTTTTAAAACATCACTATATAAAAACATTGATTGTCATTAATGTTGAGAAATGCATCTAGTACAGCTTGGACATAAAGGTCACTCTTCAGAGACCCTGCTTGTTTATGGCTCTTATAGAATCCTAAACGATGGGTCAGGGAAAGCTGGACTTGCATTTCTCTGTCATGTAAAGTTCCTTCATCTCCCTTATATAACCAGGGTGAATACAATCACTCTTCCCTCTAGTATAGTTTTTACTGTCCATTCAACCTTGAATCTGGTTGTTATCCCAGAATTCCTCAGGGAGACACATCTCAACTTTTTAAAGACATTTCATTTTTAAAGTTGAGAGATGTTAGTGGAAGTGTCATGCAAGTACAACACATGTCTTTGAAAGTAGATTAATATATGAAATATTATGTTTTGTTTATTAATTATTTTGTTTGAAGGAGACCTATTATGCCCCTTTTTACAATATGCAATATTAGTCTCAGGTGACCCCAGGATGTGTCTGTGAAGTTGCAGCTTAAAATACCCCACATTAAAGGGGTGGTTGATTGTGATTTCACTTTTTTAACTTTAGTTAGTGTGTAATTTTGCTGTCTGAGCATAAACTATCTGCAAAGTTGCAAGGCTGAAAGTTCAGTGCAAACAGAGATATTGTCTTTGACATTTATGGCAGTTTAATGCCTACAAAAATGGCTCGTAGGGACTACAACAAGCTACTTTCTGGGTTGGTGACATCACAAACCCAGATATTTACATAAACACGCAACAAAGGGGGCGAAGCAAGGAAGAGGAAGAGTTGTTGCCGTGTTATCAAAACTAGCTGTGCATGAAAAAATCTATTCATATATGAATCACGATTCTAATGGATTCACAAGTTTCAAAATCAGTGTTGTAAAGCAGCAGCTCTTAATCTTGTTTCTTGCATCCCCTCTGCTCTGCACATATTCCGCATCTCTCTGTGCAAATGCAAATGAGCTCTGCTCACCCCGCCCCTCTCTTCTCTTCGTGGAGTGACGAGCAATCATGTGAGATTGTTTACTTTAGCCACTAAACTTGCTAATTAGCACATTAGTAGGATAGGTGATTGCAAAGATTCATTAAAAAAAAACCTTATACTCACTTCAGCTGTAGGTGAAGCTGGATCACAAATGATTTGCGTGAACATAAATGCATTTATGTAGATCGGGAGGCACATTCCCTTCACAAACAAACGTAATCCACTGCATCTTCAGCAGCTCAGATGTCGGGAGTAATTGACAACCACTATGTTCATTATTACATCCAGCAACACAACACCTCAATCGCTCAATCGGAGATATTCTTGTCTAACTTACATCC
>JAHKKF010521795.1:0-15071 GCA_019740295.1 Labeo calbasu
AGTCTAAATATTTTAAGATATTTTGAGAATAAAGTCTAAATATTTTGAGAGATTTTGAGAATAGTCTAAATATTTTGAGAATTAAGTCAAAATGACGAGAATTGTCAAAATATTTTGTGAATAAAGTCAAAATTATGAGAATGAAGTCGTAGCAATACAGGAATAAAGTCAAAATATTTTCAGAATAAAGTTGAAATTACAAAAATAGTCAAAATATTATTAGAATGAAGTCAAATTTTTGAGAATATGGTCGAAATTTTAGAGTAAAGTTTGAAACATTTTGAGAATAAAGTCAAAATTATGAGAATAAAGTTGAAATATTTTGAGAATAAAATCTAAATTACAAGAATAAAGTCTAAATATTTTGAGAATAAAGTCGAAATAATATTTTGAGAATAAAGTTGGAATATTTTGAGAATAAAGTCGAAATAATATTTTGAGAATAAAGTCAAAATTACAAGAATAAAGTCAAAATATATTGAGAATACAGTTGAAATTACAAGAATAAAGTTTAAATATTTTGAAAATAAAGTCAAAATTACAACAGTAAACAAAATATTTTGAGAATACAGTTGTAATTACGATAATAAAGTGTAATTACTTTAAGAATAAAATTAAAATTACGAGAATAAAGTAGAAATATTTTGATAATAAAGTATTAATAAATTAGTTAATAAATTTGACAATTCTTGTATTGCTAATACTTTATTCTCGTAATTTTAACTTTATTCTTAAAATATTTAAACTTTATTCTCGTAATTTTGACATTTAATTTTTCTCAAAATATGACTTTAAACTCGTAAACTTATTTCTATTTTTAACATTGCACTATAGTTTTAGTTTTCAATAGAATTATGTCTGTGTTAGCAAAGATAGCAGTTATAATTAGCTATGTAGAAAACCGATCGAAAACTGTTCTAAGTACTGTACTCTCTGTCCTCTATTGGATGGGCGTCGATAGTGAGTGACAGAAACTGCTGAAAACAAAACAAGACACTCCTCCTACCTGGAGATGTGGGCGGAGTTTTGCCATGTCAGCACAGTTCAGTGAGGCGGAGAGAGGGAGAGAGTAGCTGAGAGTGGGAAGAGCTGTCAGCGCCGGAGCATTCCTGAGGAGCGTTCAAGAGCGGAACACACTCACTCACCGCCACACAACATCTGCACATCTGCTTCACACTCACTGAAAAACTGCATCCGTCTCGGAGGAACTACAGGATATTTCTGATTTTGTGTGGAAGTAGCAGTCGAAGCAGGAGGACCTGTGTGGTTTATGAGGTAAGAGAGCGGAGTTTATCTGCATGTTCGCTCGCAGCTGTAAATCAACCTGTGGCTTCAAATCAACCTGTTGGTTACGAGCCCCTTCGGTGTCGTCTGTTAGAGCGCGGAGATCTCAGGGTCAATGTCATTTTACATTTAGAGGAAAACTTTACTGCTTCCCTAGGATTTCATTATTTCATTTAAGCACGAATTCTATTTCTAATATATCTAGAAATAGAGACAAATCAGGGAAACTGAATGAAATGAATGTGGATAGACTAACTTAGCTCAGATGAATGAATTGGTTTTTGGATGAATTTGATAATGGAGATGTTTTGATTGCAGATTTTGGTGAACCTGCGAACAGTTTGAGATATCTTCTGAAACTCTCTTTTTATGAAAATTAACCATGGTTTTATTATAGTAAAATCGTAGTAACCGCGTTTTATTGGCGTATTGACAATAATTTGCATAACCACAGTGTGACTACAAATACCATTGTTAAACTGTAGTTAGTGCAGTGTAGCAAAACCATGGCTAATTTGTAGTTACTATGGTTTAACCATTGTTTTATGGTTTTATTTGTAGTAACCATGGTTTATTTTCGTAAGGGATAGATGAGACACATAGAGAAGAATAATTTTAGTACATTTAAGCAAAAGGCTCACTTTCCTCTCCATTTAATCTAATTTTGGTCTAAAAAAAACGTTGAGCTATTAAACATCTTAGTTATTTTTCTAAACTTCTTTAGGAGAAATCTCAGTTTGACTGCTGTAAGCATAAAAGAGCTATATAAGGAGTGTGTATGACATAAAAACAAGAATCTGATGAAAAATCGAAGGGTTTATAATGAGACTTTGGTGTCTTGGAAATCTGAGTACAGTTTGAGACTGTTGAGATCTCTTCTGAAACTAGATGAGACAAGTAAAATCTGAGCAGTAAACTTTCTATCTAGAGAAACAGTTGGGAAACTAAACATCTCCTTTGAGATTTTTCAAAACTTTATCTGAGGAAATAAAAAAGCAAGCATATAAAGGAGGTAGAAAAGTCATTTCAGAAGAATTTGATAAGAAATATCTGAGTTTACAATGAGACTTTAAATTGCAACCTTTGCTCTCTTGGAAACTCTAAGCACAGTTTGAGATGTTGTTGAGATTTCTCCTAAAACTGTCCATTTGAGATGTCCAGTTGACCAGTAGTCTCCATTTTTTGTCTTGAAGGTAATTATGTAACCTAGAGTTTTTCTTTTTTTTTTTAAAAAATGCATTCTTTCGACTCTCTTTTCCAAACGTCTCTCATGATAAATGAGACATGGCTTATAATGTGATGGGTAATTGATGATAGCATGGAGCTTGGATTTAATTATGCGTCCGTGTGTTTAGATCCACATTAATCATGCTTCTTCAACTGGCCACTTCTCACTAAGTCCTTCCTGAACTCGCTGTTTGCTTTTAATCTAACCAGATTCCCCTGTCAGTCTGCGTTTAACCACATTGGCCTGCTAATGACCAGACTGCGTGCTTTAAAATCCAGCACACCACCAAATCTGGTTAGTGTATTATTAGGAGTCGTGTAATATCATTATCTTATTCCAAACATAAAACCTTCCCAAGCATTTATGACTCCAGGCGAATGTTGCAGATGCAGCACTTGTGGAATATGGCTCACGTGATGTTTATTCATGACTAATCAGCTTAAATATGTGACGTGGAGTCAAAGGCAGCAGGTCAGCTCAGCTGTGGTGAAAGTGACGGTTCAGCACTTGGCTTATTAAGCTGATCAGGGCGATGCTGATGTGATGTACTGTCAGATGGCTCCGTTTAGCCTTCGTCCTGTTGCTGATGAGAAACAGCAGGTCTGAAAAAACAGCTGTCCATTAGAGATGCAGGCACACTGCGGTGCGGCGCTAAAACATTGATCGAGGTCTGGACCAAATACAATGTTGATTTTTTTTTTTTTTTTTTTTTTATCTCGGTTTGCTTTCACACTGCCCTTTTTGCAAGAAAATGTAAACGAAACCACACATGTGCTTAACAGATTTGTTCAATAAAATCATGTGATTACTTGCTTTTGATACTTTATTTGAACTAATTATTATTGCCCCGTTGCTGTTATATATGTATTTAAAGTCATTTTGAAAGCTATTGTTTGCTTAGGTCTATTTTTATTACTACAAAAAATTCAATATAATTATCTGAATACTCGATTAATCGTCAGAATAATCAACTGATTACTTGATTGCCAAAATAATCGTTGGTGACAGCTCTAATAATATGTAATATAATGTGTTGCAAGGGTATTTTGTATTTAAAATATCTTCTGTTGAATAAATGAATTAATGAATGGAGTATATTTTATTGCGTCATTGTGCATTGTGCACTGTACATTATTTTTATGCATAAAGTCGAGATAATATGTCTCCTTTATGATTTTTTTGTCAAAGAAATAAAATAAAGGATGCATATAGATAATCAGCTTATTAAAGCAATGTGAAGAGCCTAGAATATTAAAATTTGATGAGAAATTTGAATTTATATTGAGTTGTTGGGCTCACTTGCTAATTTCTATATAGAGAAACAGAAGAGAACATATATAGCTAGATGTCAGAAGAATGTGATGAAAATGAGTTTCTAATGAGATGTTTGGTGTTTAATTGCATACTGCTATCTTAAAGGTGGTAAGCCAAAAGTGACTGTGGTAAGGAACCGAAACTCCATCAGTGACAGAGAAAAAACCTTGGGAGAAACTAGGCTCAGTTAGTTTCATATCCCATGGTAGTAGGAAAGACATCATGGTCTTTTACTGGAAATTGATGCACAGAGTGAGTTTCATTGACTCCTCTGCTGACCGCTAAAGCTTCATTGAGTTCTCTGGATCAATGTGGAGAAACACACAAGCTTTCATCAAGGTTTGTGAATGCTCCTGTGCTTTAAGATGGACAGTTTCACCTCACATGCAGATCCTTTACTTGCTTTGTAAGTATTCGATAAAAACCTCTGCTGGTTATCTCTGGATCTTTGTAGTTCTCTGTAGTCTCTCATAACGTGTAAGCCTGTGTCTTTCACACCCCATTGACAAACTCAGGGAGGTGTAAAAAATATGTGTTTAAAAGTGTGAAGATTCCCAGATAACACAATAAAAAGCTTTTGATTTACTGTCAAGGTCAGAGTTTCTAGACAAATCAAACCCACATACATGTTCTGTGTAAAGACCTTTTTAGAAACATTTCTAGACATTTCATTTTAGAAATGGCAGCAGAAACATAAAAATGGAAGGTCTTCTTAACGCAAGTAGAATGTTGGTGTAACGTTTCTGAAACTATTAACTTTGAAATGTCCAATAGAATTTTTCCCGAAGAACATTTTAGTGAACAGTTCTTAAAGGAACCGTTTTTTAGAACATTTTAATCATCCAACGAACCTTTTTGCATTATAAAGAACCTCTTGTTGAACGAAAAGGTTCCATTGATGTTAAAGGTTCTTCATGAAACCATCAAAGCCACTAAAGAAATTTTGTTGTACTAATTAATCTAGGCCATTGTCTATATCTTTTCAACATTAAGAACAGTTATTGAATGAGTAGTACGTTATTTAATGTATTTAGATTGGCAAAGTAATCATTAAATGCTTTGTATTAACATTCTTGATTTTTAATGCTCCAAAACTGTCTCATCTCTCATCTAGGCTGTATACAATCCACATTATTTCAACATATACACAATTTGTTGAGTCAACTTAAAATAGTTTGTTCCTTGGCTGCCTTACAATGTTAAGTCAACTTGAAATGTTAAGTTGTACTAAATGACAACGATATATGAGTTGATTCAACTTAAAATTTTAAGGCAGCTGGGTAACAAACCCAGCTTTAAAGTTTAACAAACCAATTTTTTTGTTTAGTCAAATATCTAAGTTTGTCAACTTAACATTTCAAGTTGACTAAACATATTTGAGTTGACTGAACAGGATAACAAATTATTTTAAGCTGACTCAACCATTTTTTTTTAAACAGTGTAGGAACTGTTGTTGTGGGGAAGAAGTGCTAACACCTTTCCACTAGATGGTTTTTGTTATTTATCTTGATATAACAATCCAAAAATGTCTTTGCATTGCTTTGTAATGTTTCAGAAGTGTGTTGTTGAATATGTCCTCTGGCAGGAACGAGGTCTCCAGAGATCTTTACCTACAAAGGCAGGTGCTATTCTTCTGCTGCTTTAGTGGTTATTGAACTGCATATAGAAAAGATGAACCAGCTGCAACCAAAACGCAAACAGTTTATGGAAAATTCTGTAGATGTCGACCTACCCTTGACTAGAATGAATTACCATGAGATTTAAATGCTTGTGTGAGATATGAACCATCTCCGCCGTACTTGAATGGAGGAAGTGAAAGGTGTTTGTTTGACATTGATTCATACGGCAGCTCCTGTCTGATGTGATGGAAAAACAAAACAACCACAAACACTGATTGTCTGCTTACTCAACACACAACGACATCTGATAACATCCTTAACGCTATCATCTGTGAAAATCTGCAAGGACACACAAAGATTTTGTCTGATGAGTCTAAATGTGCATGTCAAAAGACGTGGTATGCTGTTTTGAATGGCTCTTTTATTTTTTTCAGAGAAAATTATAAAATTCATACATCATATGTAATCTGAATCAAAATTCATTTTAATATTTTTGGGAAGTAATGTCAGGGTGGTACAACTGTCCTGATATCATGATAAGGGAGACTTAGTTTTTTTTTTGTCATGTGTTTGTAATTTTTAAATTTAATTTTTAAACCTTTGGGTAAAGCAGTTATGTTATATAATATTATAAACATCTGAAAAACAAAAAGCAAAGTCATTTGGTGCAACCATTATGCAGAAACTTGAAGAAAAAACTCTTGTCAAATCTCTTAAAATAGCGGATTAACTTTTTATGACAAAGCAAGGTTAGTTCAGGTTGTAAAAATGTCATATTGTACAACCACTTTCCAATAAACTGAATATCATAAAGTGATATTTATGAATTAATGATTTATGATATTTGTAAGAATACTTTTTAACTTTTTGAAAGTCATGATTATTGTGTACAGTATTCAAGGTGAACAGAAAATGTTTTCAGATTAATTTTTAGTCTGAATTTAAATAGGAAACTCAACTACAATTTCTAAGAACTTGCCACTTGCATTTAAAACTAGAATTTCAATAGATTTGACTTATTTTGAATGCTCTTGATTGGAAATGCTGGATATGAGATATTCTCAGATTCAATTGTCTGCTTCCTTACTCAAATCTGAAACATTTTTAAGTCTCACAAAGTGTGAATTTGCGAGACAAGTGATGTTATTTTTAGCGAAGCACAGTCTTAATGTTTTTGAAGGCGAGAGATGTTTCTATTTTCTTCCTCGTCTTAGCATCTGCTGTTAATTTTATTCTGCACAATCACAGTTCAGGGAAAGGTTTAGTTTGTCTCATTTTCTCATGTCTCATCCTGACACTCTTTACAGCTTTTCTCACAAAGCTCAGTTGTTTGATAATCTTTGATAATCTGAAAGAGCTTAGATCTCAATCCTCTGAGTTGTAACTTTGTTTCATCCTCGGTTCCCATGTCTTGACTGAAGAATCAATCTCCTATGGTAGGATTTGCACGCATACTAATTTAAACGCTTGTCTGCCCCGGGACGCTGGCATAGACGTTGCCTTTCTGCAAGGAGACTGGCAATCGTGTGAAAACTCCAAGTGCTGACGCTTTCCATGTCCCAAGGCTGTCTGAGTAATTATTTAGCAAAGCTCACATAATGAGAGAGTGAGTTCGCTATGCTTCGGCAGCCTTCACCCATATAAATATCCTCCCTTGGAAACCACAAGCTGTTCGCCACTGTTGCTTAGAGCCGTTGCCCCAAAGTTCCCATCTGTGCCGCTGCTTGACTGCATAAGTAGACCAGCCATTGATTGGCAGTTTAATGCGTTACAAATTACGCCATAAGCGAACCCAACGGCGACCGCCCACTTTCCCAACAACCTTCTTAAAGACTTCTGCACAACCATAATGCGTATCATGACTTAACCTTGAAAGTTTACTCTAGGACTGAGTAGGGGTCAGGGTAGATACCGATTGTTACAGCTCAAGTAGACTGATAACCAATATTTTGAACTGGCTTAAAAATGAAATTAATATCAAAATTAATAATAACAAGGGCTCTGACAAAAACCTATTTTAAATGCTTTTAGTTGAATGCATTACTAATTACACCATGAGCGAACCCAACAGCAACCACCCACTTTCTCAGCAGCCATTTTAAAGACTTGCACAAGCGTACTGTATGTCATGACTTAACTTTGAAAGTCATGATAAATCTGTATTGAAATGTTCATTCTAGGGCTGAGTAGGGACCGACTGATTATTACAGATCAAGTAGACCGATAACCGATATTTGAAACCAATGCACTTGTCTTTTGTAAAAATGAAAATTAATGTCCAAATTAAGAATAGCAAGGGCTCTGACAAAAACGTATTTTAAATGCTTTTAAATTATTTTATCGGTAAAATGGTTTTTGAAAATGGCCGATACTGATAACCATAGAATTGCTTAATATCGGCACAGATAATCGGTCAAACCCTAAGACTGGGTATTGAAACAAATTGCACAGTTCTTGAAAGTCATGGAAGATTTGTATCGAAATGTTCATTCTAGGACTGTGTAGAGGTCAACCGATATGTGTTTTTCAGGACCGATACCAATTATTAAAGATCGAGTAGACCGATAACCAATATTTTGTACCAATGTGTATGTCTGGTAAAAAAAATTAAAATGAATGTCCAAATTAATAATATCAGAAACATATTTAATGATTTTAAATTATTTTATCAGCAAGTCTGTTTTATTTATCAAAAATATTAATAACCATAAAAATGCCCAATATTGGGACTGATAATTGGTCGACCCCTAGGACTGGGTACTGAAACAAATTGCACAGTTCGATTTGATTTTTGACAGACTTTGTTGACAGAATTTGAAAGCTGAGTAAATCTGTATTGAAATTTTTATAGTGATGCATACTGGCACAAGTTTGGTTTTGATCGTAGCAATCTGTCATCCCATATTAAAGAGTGACAAAACGACATTTATTGTTTAAATTGTGTTATAAAATTGACAGAATTTGAAATTATTACATCTGACTGCATGAGTAGACCACTTTCTCAATGACCTTCTTAAAGACTTTTGCACAAGCGTATTGTATATCATGACTTAACCTTAAAAGTCATGGCCGATCTGTTTCGAAATGTTCATTCCAAGACTGTGTAGAGGTCAACCGATATGTGTTTTTCAGGACCGATACCAATTATTACAGATCTAGTAGACCGATAACTGATATTTTGTGCATATCAACATATATTATGCATATATTATGTGCATATCTGGTGAAAAAATAAAAATGAATGTCCAAATTAAGAATAACAAAAACGTATTTGAATGCTTTTCAATTATTTTATCAGCAAATCGGTTTTAAAAGTGACGAAATTGCTTATCGAAAATATTGATAACCATAAAAATGCTCAATTTTGGCACTGATAATTGGTCGCCCCTAGGACTGGGTATTGAAACAAACTGCACAGTTCGATTTGATTTTCAACAGACTTCGCTGACAGAATTTGAAAGAATTTGCATCTACTCTAAACAACAGACTTGAAGATTCTTGGATTTAAAAATCTATGTCAGTTTATCAAAATGAGAGTCTATTCAAATCAAGAAATTAATATTTTCAACCCCACCCTTAAATTTCTAGTTTTTGAATGCAAATGTAAATTAGATTTTTACTTCTTTATCCCAACTGCTGCATTCTGTTGGTGACAGGAATCGCCTCATCCCCTCTTTTGGTGGATTTTCAGCTTCATTACACTTGCTGGAATGGTGATCTGGAATAGAGCAGGCAGGGGGATGTCAAGAATGCACACACTTCTCAATGCTCCCACACCAGGAATGTGATGTTTCGTAACACATGCATTCCACCAACGCTTTGACTGTGAATCAACACTGAGGTTTCCCGCCACAGGGACTGGATGTGTCACCTGAAATTGCGCATTCCAGACCTTTTCCAAACATTCCCTGAAACTTGAAAGGGCCGAATACAGACCCTTGACCTTCACCAGTGGAGGAATGTGGAAAGGTGATTGAACGGCCATGTGCTGTATTGGTAGGGGTTGAATTTAACATGGTTTTTGAACAAATCTTACTCCTACTGAGTATAAAGATAGCTTTGGTCAGATTTCAACTTAGCATGGAGTCTAAAAACATTTGCTTGTTTGAATGAATGTTCAAAAGTGGTTATCCTGTGGGTTTTCTGAATAACATGCTGAATAGTCTGTCTTAAAAAAGCCCCAGGCTGGTTTAAGTTCTTTAATAGGGTGACAGATTTAACTAAAAAATACTCTGAAGAACTATAACTTTATTACACAAAGCTATCATAATCAGTGTTGCCAAGTCCACGGTTTTCCCACGGAATTGGGCTACTTTTACACTGTTGCTGCAGGTAGTTTTTGATGTCTGTAGGTTGAAGCGATACCAATAACGTCATATTTAGCCCCCGAAATGTGAATTTACCAGGGAAACCCTGACAAAAATGTGTATTTTATCCCCCAGAATGCAATTTTTAACGGGGGACTCCCCTCGAAACTCCCCTTTTGAGTAGCAATTGGGTGGGTTTTGGTGTGAAAACCTGGCAACCCTGATCATAATAATGGGAAACTTAAATGATAGAAAATATCTTGAGCTTTATGGTTAACAGGCGTGAATGTTACTGTTATGAAGAATTATTTTAGACCATTAGCACATTAAAGCGAAGCACACCACTAGTATAGAAACTAGTATAGTATAGTAAAGTTGTCTTTCAAATCCATCCTTGTTAAATCACCACAACTAGTCGGTTAGTAGAGATTAATTGTCAAATCAAGTATTTAAAAGAATAAATGTGAAGTTTTTCTGCTTTATTATACTGCCTAGATCTAGATCAACTTGCTAGTCAACCTTACTAACCGACTAGCTGGTTAAAATACTGTATACTGTATAAATATTAAAATGTAATCTCCATATGTATTTACAAAAGAAATCTAGATGAAAGGAGAAGTTCACTTCCAGAACAACAATTTACAAATAATTTACTCACCCCCTTGTCATCCAAGATGTTCATGTCTTCAGTCATGAAGAAATTATGGTTTTTGAGGAAAGCATTTCAGGATTTTTCTCCATATATTTGAACTTGCAAAATGTAGTTTAAATGCAGCTTTAAAGGGCTCTAAACGATCCCAGCCGAGGAAAAAGTGTCTTATCTAGTGAAACGAGTGGTCATTTTTTGAAAAATAAAAATTTGTATACTTTTTAAGCGCAAAAGCTGGTGTAGCACAGGCTCTGGGATGCGTGTCCACAACACTACAAATCACGTCTAAGTTCATCGTCTGTGTACTCCGGCTCAAAAAGGTAGAGTATGGCGGAAAGATCCGTCTTAGTTTCTCCTACAAGTTCAGAATCGTCCGACATCGTTGTAGCTTTTTGTTTGTAAACAGCGTTTGACTTACTTGCACTTCCTTAGTCTTTACGTGTTCGCTTTGTAAACACTGGGTCTGTAGTTCCACCTACGTTCTGCGTGACCTTTCGACATGATTCAATAGTATGTAGCGTGGTGGACGTGCATCGCAGAGCTAGTGCTACACAAGCTTTTGTGCTTAATAAGTATATACTTTTTTATTTTCTGAAAAAAAAAATGGCTGATCGTTTCGCTAGATAAGACCCTTCTTCCTCGACTGTGATCAAGTTCAAAATCGGGGCACCAATAAAGTCCACTATATGGAGAAAAATCCTGAATGCTTTCATCAAAAACCATAATTTCTTTACGACTGAAGACATGAACATCTTGGATGTCAAGGGGGTGAGTAAAAAGACAAATAAAACTTGCCAGTCAACCTCTAACTGACTAGTTGGTTAACCTCACTAAATGAGTAGGTAGTTGAGTATAAAATACTTCAAAGTATATTTACAAATTTTGATATTACATTTAGTAATAATAACTTCATCCTTGAAGCACAACCATTTTTACTAGTTTGTGCTAGTTACTAGTTGAGAAGTCAACCATCGAGAACCATCCCTGGTAAAAGCTTCCACACTTTACAATTCCTTAGATTACAAAGACTAACTTTTTTATTTTAGGAATTGCCTGCTTCATTGAATTCTAAAACTGCACTATAAGTAAACTGGGTCAACTTTAAATTCATGTTAACTTCAAGAAGTTTCTCTTCAGAAGGAATTTGATGGTGGATGTACAGTTTGTGCACCTGTTAAAAAATCTCCACTTCTTTACAGTCTGACCACAAGGGAGTTTGCTCTTGTTTTAATATAGCCGCTCACAGTAGGTGCACCTGTTCTGTCTTGCATTGAAAATAGGCCAATGCCTCAGGCCTTCCTTTGTTGGCGATCTGTCTTTTACACCTTAGGCTTTTATATTCATCATTTCGATAAATTTGGAACAGAATGCAACTTTATAAAAACTGCGGAACATGGTTTTAAATTATTTAGCGCAGCAGGCGTGTAACCGAGTATTAAATAACTTAAAAAACCTGAAGTCCAAAGCTACACGCAAGCAGATTTGGAAAACAGAGACGGTCTGGCTGTAAAGACGCCGCATACACTAGCTAAAATTGTCTCGCCTGTTAAGTAATGTCTGTAAACAGATACATCTTTTTTAATTTCCTCGGTGGAAAAACACATTTAATTGGTTATGACGAACAGCAAAGAAAATAATGTTTCAAAGCTGGTTTCTCTCATCTAGGGCTAATGTTTTCTCCGCAGATTCCCTCATGGTTTGCTTACACCTGGATGGTTTCTCTCATGAGAAGTGAAAACCGCCCACCTGTCTTTAAGACTGAGAATTACAACCCATGCGTTATACTTAACGTCAAACAGATTCTTGCGGTTGCGCTCAGAATTGGTTTTCCAGATGGTGTTGGCCTTAATTTGTGATCTTATTGCGAACTTCATTTAGAAGTCCAAAATGCAACTTCCCGTTGGAGGCTTGACAAAAATGCTTGCCCACACACTTGCAGCCTCTCTCGCTGTGTGTTTATCCCACTTGTCGAAGCCAAGATAGGGATTTTTGGGCAGTGAGTGGAGACAGCCTCTTTTGTTGTCCCAGGCTGCCTTTGTTTAGGTTAGAGGTGAAGCCTGGTCACTTTTGGTGCCCTCAACATTCCTCTGTCTAAAAGCAAAGGGTCACGCTTTTAGTATTCATGCTGTTGGAAAAAAGGATAATGCTGCATTGATTTAGTGTTGAAGTGAAAAAACTTTTGGATACTCTGAGCGTTACTCTGATTGGACAGTGTACAGTTAGACTAATAAACAATATTAATGACATATAAATGATTAAAAATGTAAAAATATATTGAAACTTATTGGTGTCTTTTATCAGGACAATTGTTCGCTACTAGGATGCTTCTGGATGACTTAAAATGATCTAAAATATGATAAAACAACTAAAAATAAAGATATTTCTTATTTGAATTCACCCCCATTTTTAAGAGCCATGTTTTAGAGATATGTATAGAATATGTGTATTATTTATGTACTTATTTATATTTTTTAAAGAAGTCTCTTCTGCTCACCAAGCCTGCATTTATTTGATCCAAAGTACAGCAAAAACAGTAACATTTTGAAATATTTTTGCTATTTAAAATAATTACTATTTTCTAATTGAATATATTTTAAAATGTATTCTTGTAATCAAAGCTGAATTTCCAGCATCATTACTCCAGTCTTCAGTGTCACATGATCCTTCAGAAATATTCTAATATGCTTACTGGCAGTTCAAGAAACATTTTTTTTATTTTTATTTTTATTATCAATATTTAAAACAGTTGAGTACATTTTTTTCAGGATTCTTTGATGAATAGAAAGATCCAAAAATCAGCATATTGATAAAATGATGATAAAAACATTTATAGTTTTACAGATTTCTATTACAGATAAATGCTTTTCTTCTGAACTTTATATTTATCAAAGAAATCTAAAGTCTACTCAGCTGCTATTTTCGAAATAATAATAATAATAAATGTTTTTTGAGCAGCAAATCAGAATATTAGAATGATTTCAAAAAATTCTGCTTTGAAATCACAAGAATATATTCAAACGGAACATGAACAACCGTTTTTTTAAATAGTAAAAATATTTCAAATTTTACTGTTTTTGCTGTACTTTGGATCAAATAAATGCAGGCTTGGTGAGCAGAGCAGACTTCCTTAAAAAAACAAAAATTCTTACTGTACAAAAACTTTTGGCTGGTAGCATATTAGTTATAAATATTTTTTATAAATTATATACAAACTAATATATATATATATATAAATATTGTTGTGTGTAGACCTACAGAAATTATGTAAATACAGTTTTAAAGAATATAAAGAGTATACATTTTTCTTATATATTTCTATAAAAATATTTTCAGAAACCTTTATTCATTCTTAATTCATATATAAATCACAAACGACTGGAAAAAGAAACATGGGAACTTAGAATATTGTCATGGACAAAGGGGGATTTCAAATTTAAAAATGCAGAGAACCCAAGTTTTAGCACCTTAGCTGTGAAAATAAATAAATGAATACATAAATAACAAGATAGATTGATGTATTTTATTTACTTACTTTTTTTGGTAAAAACAACATTTATCTGACTCAGAAAAAACTAGAAAAGTTAATATTTCAATCTAAAAAAGTAACATTCCTCACAGCAGTGCAGTGACTCAAAATCAGAATTGCCCAAACTAATTGTTGCTAAATTTGGTAATTTAACCAATTTGCTAAAACAAATTAGACTAGTGCTGGAAGATGTGTTTGGAATTTATCTCAAGATCATATCTGCTACATTAATGTACTGTAAAATGTAAAATTCAGCATGTGTTATTTGACTTTTAGGCAGAACAACTAAGCAGTTTGCGTATATTTCTATGAAACACGAAAGACCATGGCCTGCTGCATCAAAGTCAACATAACACAACATTCCTAACCCATTTGTTTCCACAATCTGATGCATTTTAGAGTGAAACAAGATACTCATTGAAAACAAATCTAGAGTAGGACTCGATTTTATCTATTAAGAATTGCATTTATGAAAATAAACTTTTTTGGAAGAACATTTACCAATGAATACTTACCCATAAGGCCAGAAGTGTGTATTGAGTAAACAAAAAAATCCATTATGTCATGTTTATTTTAAACATCCGTCTGGATCTGTAAATCAGTCAAATGGCACAATAATAGACTAAGTCCAGTTTTGGCATTTGTTGCTGGAAACAAGACCATTATGAAAGAATGTCTGTTAAGGTTATGGATGGAAGCACTCAATGCACACGGATCCGGCTGTAATTCATGCGTGAAAGCAGTGATACATTTGTAGGTGTGTGTTTGTTCAAAGAAGGCTAATCAGTTAATCAAAGAGGAAATACATACAAAAATGTGAACCACTGGATGACGCACCTGTGGTTTTGTTAGTGGGGGGCATGTTCTGGACTTGTCTGGAGTTGTTTAATGGTTATTTGATTGCAGAAGTGGGCATACTATGAATGGATGGGTGGTACTGTGGTGTAACAAAGGAAATGTGGACAGCACATCAGCATAGCATGCGCACAGATAGATTTTCTTACAGTGTGTACCAGGGTTGCCAGGTTTTCATAACAAAACCCACCCAATTGCTACTCCCAACTAGCCCAAAAGTAGCCCAATCCCATTTCGAGGGGGGTCCCCTGGTAAAAATAGCATTACAGGGGCTTAATATTACGTTATT
>JAHKKF010521799.1:0-12948 GCA_019740295.1 Labeo calbasu
TGGTAGAGCCTGTTGATTCTGATGATGTCATTCTGGCTCATCTCGGTAGATGTGCCCAGCGCAGCATTATTGTCAGGAATGGGAATCATAGTGGGGAGGCCATTCTTGGAGAAAGCGTATCTGACAGACCAAGTGACAGATGCAGTTAGATGACAATGTTACACACAGAGAAACCACATCTCCTTCAACTGGAAGCTCACTCACCTCCCGTACTGCATAACAGAGCTGTAATCGTAGGGAGTTCCCTGGTTTAGGGTGTTAATTTTGTTGAAGTTGTACTTCATGTCTGATGAGCAAACAAAACATTTAGTCTAGTAGAAGTGCACAAAAGTACTGAACTAATAGCTACGTGTATTTTGTAAAAAAGAGTTTGTTTTTAAGAATGTACCCTCAGTGATGTTGTCCCAGACGACTTGGATGTGATTGTCACGGTCACTACGGGTCTGTTCATGGTTGAAGCCAAGAGCGTGGAGAAGCTCATGCTGCACAGTGCTGTGGTAAAGGCAGCCATTACGGGCCAAAGACACTGTCTGGCCATAACCCTGACGACCAACGTACGAATAGCATCTGTAAGACAACAAAATTAATAACATAAAAGTATCCTTTTCTCTGTCATCATTCTAAAATGTGTGTAATTTTCATTCTGAGGCTTCTACCTGTCATGTCTTGATGATAATGGGAAATGCTCTTTCTGACTTTCACTATAATCTGTTCTCTAATGTGTTTCTCTTACATACCCACTGCGAGATTCAATGCTGATATAGTCTCTCTCATTGTAGCGGGGGAAGAAGCGGATGCAGGTACTGTAGGAGAAAGAGTCCAGACCACGCTTGATGATCTCCAGCTCACGGGTGGCTGAAAGGGCAAAGGTCAGAGGTTGCTATGGAAATATTTACTTTGTTTCACACTCACATGCTTTCACACCGATTGTAAGACTTGTGTTAGGTCTGCTCTAAAATCAGGAACAGTAGAGAGTCTGTTCTTTAGTCTCTTTGTGCTCTGAATAAAAACATGAATTATATTACTAGTGACTTACTATAGTGGTTGGCGATGACGTAAGGCACATAAATTTTGCCATCGGCCGATTTGGGCCAGAGGCAACCATAGGTGGTGCATGGATCAGCATTTCTCTCATTCACAGCAATGTCATCCATTAGCTTGGGTTCATCAGGTTTTGGAACTAACACATAAACAGTTCATTTGGGAGCATTTAGTAAAGAAGGGTTGCACTGTATTGATTAAGTGAGTATGTGGTGATTACATACCGATGCCTCTGTTGGCTCTGTGCAGCAGTTCTGACACAGACAGCTGAGCAGACTTGTCCTCAACAACTGTAATAAAAATACATTAATGCGCTCACTAACGAACCATTACTTCAGTCAATTAATCACGTAAAACTGTCAGCCTTTGCTAAACTGTTTAATGTTTCTCAGAAGTATTTGACTTACCAGGCTGCATGTGAGTTATGCCAGAACACCACACGCAAAATGAGCATGGAAAAGAAACATTACCTCAAGTCAAACTCATCATTTTACATTCTTAATTATAACAATTATTAGCATCAGAGAGGTGCATGCATAATGCATAAAGCAATGTTTTTGCATGCATCATTTACAACCTACTGATACTGTGTGTGTCTTACCATCTCCTCAGCTCTAACAGAGAAGACGAGGAGCAGGGCCAACAGGCCAAAAGTCACCTTGGTCACAAACATGGTGTCCAAAGACCTGCAGAAAGAACCAGGGCACAGCTGTTTAGACAGAATGGCTCAAATGCAGCTCAAGTTGTGCTCTTTTACTATTACTATTTATTAACTAAATCATAATATCCATCCTTATTCTATATCACTAAATTTAAATGGCTTCGAACAGACAGAGGGAAACGTACCAGTTCTCTTACCTTAGATTTCCAAAGCCAGTGCAACACTACTGCCCTAAGAGGGTTTTATACCTAGACTGTATCTATACAATCTTTACAGATATGGCCAGAAGACATGCTGACACATTGCTTGAAAGAGAACAGGTGTGAAATTCTCTCATATGTTGCTTCATATAGTAACACGTCACTCGCAAACCTAACAAACTATCAGTGAGAACATTCTTTCTGTACATGTTTGATATGAGCCACTAATTGTCATGCATAAGGTGTTTTCATGACATGAATTATCTGTGCAAAATATCAATGTTATATGCAGAAACATTTAAACACATGTAACATAGTTACATAATAGTTAGTGTCCATTCATTTACTGTACGAATAATTTTGTAACATAATGCATATATTGGAAATTAATTCTAGATATTGTTGTCTCTGGTTTTATATCCATCATCTGTATAATTTGCTAAGAAAGGTTTCTTTTCTTTTTCTTCTTTAATCTAATCTGCCATTACTTCAACAAATATTCATGCTGTGATTCTTTTTGATCATTTTATACTGTTGTATGCAGGTTCTGTGACAAACTGCTGGTCTGAATGCAGTTGTAGGCTCTTTCATCCTGTGGATACAGGAGCTGCGTTTTAAAGAATCGAAACCAAATTAAAATCTCCAGCTCACTGCAGAAAGGGCAAAGGGCAGATGTTGCTGTGGATATAATGATTGGCTATAAAAAGCAACATTTAAAATTTTAGCAGCAAACAAAAGTTTCTGCCCCCCTCTCAATCTATAGGGCAGAGTCTTGCCTACTCTTTGTTTTATTTCATGTTTATACTGAACCACGACATTCAAAATCTGGTTACAGTGCATAGAAATATATATCCCTCATAATAAACTGATTTGTAAAATTAATAAATACTATACTGTACAAATACTTTATATGTTTTTAAACATTAGATGAGTTATTGACTCAAATCTGATTTGGGAAAAATATAAAAGCAGAAATTCTCAAAATTGTCACCCCACTTTGTAAGTGCAATTTATCCTAATTCTGTATCTCAGGTCGTGACCATTATATTTTTACAACCTCTTTACAATCATTACAACTGCTTTTATTTTTTTTTAAAGCAATTGTAATGGAGTTAATTTCTCAATATTTACATTTACATTTATTCATTTGGCAGATGCTTTTATCCAAAGCGACTTACAATTGAGAAATACAACATGCGATTTACCATAAGATGGCAATGAACATGAGAGTGTCCATTATACAAGCTTTCAGGCATCATGTAAAAAAGCTAGTACAGGAAGGAATAAGGATAGTAAGAGGACAGAAAAAGTGAAGGCATAGAATTTTTTTTTACATTACTTTCTTATTTATTGAACCGTTGTTTAAAAAAAAATCTTGAAATCATGCGGTTTGTATGGTAAACAAGGTCTTTTGTGCAACAGCAGTTGGTTTCTTTATTTTGACAGTGGGTGATTCCACAGATGCAAGAAGGGTTGAGAATGAGAACAGTTTGTTCAAATTTTACACAACAACACTACCCGCTTTCTGTGTTTACAGACATGACGTAAGCATGACATTTCTCAACAGATGTGACCCAACAGCTGCAAAATTTAATGCAGTGTTTTAGATTTAGGAGTATGGTAGGCATACTGAACTTTAGGAAACTATTTGTTCTCACATCAGTTCAGTAAAAGATGTTGTTACATTGTTATAATTCAAATGTATTCACACTGGTTTAGAATTAATAAGTCAGTCAAGCCAGAGAAAAATCAACTGATAGAAGTTATGTTCTCTTTGATTGAAAATTTATTGGTGATTCAAGTAAGCACAGAAGTCAACACCATCCATGATACATGAGTCAAATTTTGTTGTAGTTTAGGCTGAATGTCTGGGTGCTGAAGGCATGTTCTGTTGTTCCTATGAACGAGAAAAACATATAACATTATAATAGCATTATATATAACATTTTATATACATTACATTTTAATGTGCTACATGTTTAACAATCTTCCACCAAATGTAATATGTGACCTGGGACCACAAAACCAGTCTTAAATACCACAGGTATATTTGCAGCAATACACAGAAATACATTGTGTGGGTCAAAATTATCGATTTTTCTTTTATTCCAAAAATCACAAGGATATTAAGTAAAGATCATGTTCCATGAAGATATTTTGTAAATGTCCTATAGTAAATATATCAAAACTTAGTATACTAAACTTGATTAGTAATATGCATTGCTAAAAACGTCATTTGGATGACTCTTCTCAATATTTTGATTTGTTTGCACCCTCCGCTTTCAGATTTTAAAATAGTTGCATCTCAGCCAAATATTGTCCTATCCTAACAAACCATACATCAATGGAAAACTTATTTATTCAGTTTCAGATGATGTATAAATCTCAATTTCAAAAAATTTACCCTTATGACTGGTTTGTGGTCCAGGGTCACATCTATATTTTGTTGCTCTTTTGTATAGTATAAGTTCTGCAATGAGGTGAWRAGAAATGAATGTCTGTGTGGTTACACTCACAGCACTGGTAGAGCCTGTTGATTCTGATGATGTCATTCTGGCTCATCTCGGTAGATGTGCCCAGCGCAGCATTATTGTCAGGAATGGGAATCATAGTGGGGAGTCCATTCTTGGAAAATGCGTATCTGACAAAGCAAGTGACAGATGCAGTTAGATGACAATGTTACACACAGTGAAACCACATCTGCTTATACTGGAAGCTCACTCACCTCTCATACTGCATCACAGAGCTGTAGTCGTAGGGAGTTCCCTGGTTTAGGGTGTCAATTTTGTCGAAGTTGTACTTCATGTCTGATGAGCAAACAAACTTAACTAAATCAGCTGACCTAACATGACTATACACATACATGCTTCTTTTAATATGTACTGTACCTTCAAGGATGTTCTCCCAGACGACTTGGATGTGATTGTCACGGTCACTACGGGTCTGTTCATGGTTGAAGCCAAGAGCGTGGAGAAGTTCATGCTGCACGATGTTGTGGTAAGTGCAGCCACCACGTTCTAGAGACACGGTCTGGGCAAAACCCAGACGACCAACGTACGAGTAGCATCTGTAAGACAGAGATCCATAAAATGTACATTTTTGATCCATCTCTGAATATCACTTTCATCATCTTGATCCACTTTTCATCACTCCTTTTTATCACTGCTTCTTCCTCTGATTCTTATTCCAAACATGTTTGTTTGTAGTCCCATGATGCTGACGCAAACCGTAATTTTGACTTCTGTATTTTTTTACATTGTCTTGAAACTAATTCTGTGTTGGTTTGTGATGCTTTTCTGATTTTGGTTTCGGGTTGTGTTATGTACCCACTGCGAGACTCAATGCTGATATAGTCTCTCTCAGTGCTGCGGGGAACGAAGCGGATGCAGGTGCTGTATGAGAAAGAGTCCAGACCACGCTGGATGATATCCAACTCATATGGGGCTGAAATGGCAAAGGTCAGAGGTTGTTATGCAAAGCTTAATATTAGCAGCATGTATGAGATACTTACATGACATCAGCAAGGACAGAGATTTTGACCTACTTTTGACCTTTTTTATATAAGAAGTAAAAACATAAATCATAATTGTGACTTACAGTAGCTGTTGGCAATGACATAAGGTATATAAACCTTTCCATCGCTGTATTTGGGCCAGAGGCAGCCAAAAGTGGTGCATGGATCAGCATTTTTGTCATTAATAGCAATGTCATCCATTAGCTTGGGCTCATCGGGTTGAGGAACTAACACATAAACAGTTCATTTGGGACCTTTAATAAGGAAAAGTTGCAACATATTGATGTGTTTTGGTGAGTATGTGCTGATTACATACCGATGCCTCTGTTGGCTCTGTGCAGCAGTTCAGACACAGACAGCTGAGACTTGTCCTCAGCAACTATTATTAAAAACACATGAACATATTCACTAATGAACCATTACTTCAATTAGTTCATCATGCAGAAACTCTAGCCTTTGCTAAACTGTTTAATGTTTCATCTCAAAAGCCCTTCACAGTTATATGTACAGTCAGAGCTGCTGGAGTATTTGACTTACTAGGCTGCATGTGAGTTATGCCAGAACACCACAAACAAAGTGGACATGGAAAAGAAACATTGAAACATTATATGACATCAAAGCTATCATATTGCCTTCTTCAATGTTTCATGAGTAAGTATGTAAAACAATTGGCCCTTCACGAAGTCCCGCCACACTTTGTTACTGTTGCTATGTTCGACTCACGCAGTGAAAAATATGTCGCGGAGCAAAGAGGAAACTGACAATGCATCGACAGACAAGACAGAGCAGGTTATTTTAAATATGAGACAAAGTCTCAGCTTTCAAATGTTGTCATTTTTTCAAGAAATTCAAACAATAAATACTGCTTTGTGGCTCTTTAATGTGTCATGAAGATTGCTTTAGCGCCTCAGTTCAAGCGGTACGCAAACCAAGCATGTTGCAGCGTGAAATAAACATGAATGAACATCAGAAGATATCTTGTTTTAACTGTGGAAAGACATCACTACACTCCAATTTTCAAATCTCATCGATGTT
Organism: Labeo calbasu; assembly: GCA_019740295.1. NCBI lineage: Eukaryota > Metazoa > Chordata > Actinopteri > Cypriniformes > Cyprinidae > Labeo > Labeo calbasu. The sequence continues at coordinate 6,452 of JAHKKF010521799.1, forward strand.
TATCTATTCTCCGTCGAACAAAAATGGCAGATTCTGCATTATGATTGGTCAGATCGCCTGTCAATCAAACATCCTGCGAAGGGTCAATTGCATGCATCATTTGGAAACTTGTGATACACATTTGTGTATACATGAAAATATGTTTTACCTTTCCCTCAGCTGAGAAAACCAGCAGCAAGGCCAAAAGGCCAAAAGTAACCTTGTTTACAAACATGACAGCAACGGCAATGACCTACAAGAAGAGAGAAAAAAGTACACATACCATAAGTGCACAGTATTGTCATGTGAAACCAAGGTCTGAAATAGAATACGAAATATAGAATAGCTATAATAAGTATAATTTTTGAATTAAATATAAAGTACAGGTGGACATCATAACCGGATCCAATGTTTCATTAAATATTTGTTTCTTTTTTCTCATTTCTTTCTCAGCTCAAACCATCTAACAACTGCATGAATCAGGTTGAATAAACACCTCAAACATACCACTATTTTCACCTCAGTCCCACAAGATTCATAGAGCAAGACATTTTATACCCTGGTGCGAGTTTATATCACAATGCTCTTTACAGATATGGGCAAAAGATTGTTTAACCTTGTTTGAAAAAGAACAGGTGTGAAATTCCCTTCATTGGAACATGCATAAACAACTCTGATGAAAAGCATCTGAACATAGTGGTTATTTTTATTTGGTCCCTTCTTAAACAATATATTATATTTTCATACTTTATATATATATTTTTATACATTGATCAAACATTTAATATAAACCAGTAAGAATTACCATGAAGATATGTTATAATTTTGCATTATGTCCACCATATATAAAAGTGTTTGCCATACAACGTTAGACTTATAGATATCTATAATATTATTATTAATTATTTATTATTATTATTATTGTTACTCTTGCTATTGTTCTAAGATGCCACAAAAATCAGAGCTGCAAACAAAACTACCAACCGCAGTTCACAATTACTTTTTCTAGATTTTGTCTGTTGCCAACTAACTTTTTTTTTTTATCTGTACTTAAAGTTAAATCTGTAGTTATCAGCTCAGATCTGAGTATGCAAATACAATAATATAAAAGTACTTGATATTTTCTCAAAATTTGGACTACGGCAATTTATGTGTCCTAGCATGAGTTCTAGCTGTGGCCACATGTTCAGAGGAGGGGAATGTTCAAAACAGCACATGCTGATATGAATAGAAACATTATCTTTGAAATGTTTGAGAAAAACATGATGAACATACAAGTTTTTTTCTTTAGTCAGTGAGTTCAGTCTTGTGTAACCTTCAAACTTCAATTAAGAACAGGTGTGAATTTCCCTGTCACAGTATGGTGCCTTCACATGCAGATGAATCAGAAACAGTAAGCATTTTTACTTCATTAAGTATCCTGTCATCCTTACCTGTTAAATTTCTTATTAATTTTCTTTCTGGAATTTAATCATTCCTTAATTTAGATGTTGTAGCTCAGATACACAGAATCCTGTTGTCTCGTACATTTAAACCCCTGCATATCTGAAGATGTGTTAGTAAGACAGAGCCAAATTAATGTTGTTTTCACATTAATTGAATGACAGGCACTAAATTAACTGCAATGTTCTGCTGTTATGTATGAGAGTCGTGTAGCAGCAGTAAGTGCTATCATACAATAACTTCACTGTGCCCATGCATAAGCATATCAGCCCAGTGTTTTATCACTACTTGTTTTTTTTTTTTTAATGTCCTGTATTTAAACATTTTTATCAATTAATTTCAAATTATGTTCACAATACATTAACTTTTTTCGTTATTCATTTTGTTACATTTAAGATGGATTTTTTTTTTTTTTTTGGTTAGTCATTGCTGTTGCTATGTTGAGGTCTTAATACCTAATAATAAAAATGATTCAGTCTATAGGTTAATGATTAGGTTCTATAATCATTTATTTTTTTATAGCTTTCCTAAACAGCAAACAATTGATTCCTGGGGAATGTATGAACTGATACAATATATACCCATGTTCTATTTCAAAAGTCACAAATTAATTTTTAGTCACTCTTTTGGTTGAAACTGAAAAACTTGTATGTATAAAAATCTATATTGCTTCCAGCCCGTCACATGTATGCAACACCAAGAGGAAGGGCCATCTAATGATGATTTCTATCATTTATGTTGGTATTTATTTATTCACTAAATGTCATATAAAGACGCTGCTATGAGCGGGACTAATGGGCCGTAATTATTGAAAAACCCCTTACAAATACTAATGAAACGAAAAACTTTGATAAACCTTAGTGAAATTCATTCATAGGCTGAAAACCTCTTATAAACACTAGTGAAAACCTTGATCAACAGTGAAATACATTCATACGCATTACTGAAAAATCTTAGATACTGCTGTCTGACGCTATTAATATTTTAAACAACGTTTTACCGTAGTCAAGTACAATTCAGAAAGTGGGATGAAACAGCGCGATATTACAGAGCTCGCGCCACGCTGACCTGTCATCTGCTCGGCTCTGAGGTGACCCGTCAGCAGCAGCGAGCGCGCCTTCGGTGCAGCTGCAACAGGAAGAGATCCGCGTTCAAGTGCACATCTCATCATATGACAAGATCTCATATAGCCTACTACTACACATGTTTTACCTTACACTACGTTCATTTTTAAGACACAAATGACTGCGTTGGTGAGGAGACATTTTGACACGTAACTCTATGTATTTGAACGTTTAAGTGCAAGGCGCGAAAAATAACTCAACTGTGCGTATCAGATTGAAATCATTTTAACGCGCGCATTTACAAAAATTAATTCTACATATTTCAACCAGGCTATCTCTCAACCCATAAGCGAATATACGTTGTTCAAACACGAAAAGCAACAGGCTATACATCCAGCAAGTTTATAATCAAACTAAACTTAAATCTGTGGTAACGATGACGGTGTGTTTTTATCTGCTCCATGTGCCCGGTCCACTTGGTATTCCACAACTTCCACTTCATCATCAGCTTTAGTAAAATAATCTAGATGGGGATTTGACTAACAATTCATGTTTTCCCCTCTCCTCATTTTTTCAGATAGCCCCCTTTTTTTAAGAAAAGCTGACCTTTTTACTTTTCGAAGATAAACTCTATTGCGTACCATTTCCAGATTATGCCAGAACGAAGTGATGAGAGGTGAATGCGGACATTAGGCGCAGCGATCACCTAAGATACGTGCACAGGGCGTTCGAAAGTAAAATATAAATGCATTTGAATTGTAAACCAAATTCAAACGCAAAGTTTTAATCTCTAATGGTAATGCATGGAATTTACGGAAAAGCTCATAATAGCGCTAATATGTGGGGGGCTTCAGGCCCGCCTAGCCCAGTGGTGAATGCGGCCTTGGTCGCAAGGATGAAGTTGACGATCCTGACCCGCCGTCTCCTCATTGGACGCGCCTTCAGAGAGAAATGCATCTTTAAGGATTACATTATGAAAGACTTTTTGTTTTCGATTTGTTTTATTTCGTTAAGTAGTAATTTAAAGCTTTCTATAAATATATATGTATCATGTCTGTGATGGATGTATTCTCTGAGCTTCGGTTTATATTTGTGAAGTGCTCCTGTTAAGCAAGACGGCAGAAAGCGCATCATGTTTGTCTACTTTATTTTCTAAAAGCACAACGTTTTATTGATATCGTGAGTGCACACAAATAAAAGTAGACCCTTTATGTGTGATGTAATACTCATACATTTTTGAGCAAAACGACAGCATAATTTTAAATTGTTTCCACTAACAAAAATGCAAGTGATCGCGCTGGCGTCTCTATGTCCTGCAAAGCGGCTTCAGCTTCCACTCTCCGCACAAACGATTGGAAATGCGCCTAATAGCGCACATTTATCTAGGTTTAACGTTTAAACGAGCATTGTTATATGCTTAAACTGTTTTAAATCTATTTTATTTTAGGCAATTCGTGATGATTTGAGAAGGCAAAACTGATCAAACATAGAGTATGATCAACTCACTGTCTGCCGCTGGCCCCTTGGTCTATACGAGTCGGTCACAGAAGTGCGGCGCGAGATTTTTCAGTTTATGAATGAATTTCACTAAGGTTGATCAATGTTTTTCATTTTTTCAATTTTTCATTTCACCGGTGTTTGTAAGAGGTTTTCAGTAATGCATATGTTTGAATTTCACTAGGTTTATCAATGTTTTTCCTTTCACTAGTGTTTGTAAGAGGTTTTTCAATAAATACAGCCTATAAGGCCCCTCCCTACTGCTATTTTTTTCTTTTGAAGAGTGGAGTATTACTCTTTGTATTGAGAACATAACAGTTATCATGGTTATTGTATCAGTAATTTTATGGTTGCATACTATGGATAAGGTTCTTTTATTCTACTTACATGCATGACCCATTGATATTAATATCAAGACAAGAACACAGTAATGTTGATTGCACTGACCAGTTTTATTACTGCAAAAGTATTACCAAAAGGCAAAAAAAAAAAAAAAAAAAAAAAACACACACAACAACAATATTTCTGCCACACACATCAAATTTTAAAGAAGATTTTAAGATCACACTGTTTGCTTCTTTTGTTGGTTTGTTGTAAGCATCTGATACTGGAACACAGTTTATATATTGAGAGGTGTCTGACTTTAAAATGCACAAGATGGAATAACTAAAATCATTTGAAACTGTGATGTACTTAAAAAAAGAAGAAAAGAGGAAGGCTTAAAAAAGAATGCAGAAAACTCTGTCATAAAACACATCCTTTTCTCAACCTGAGGGGGAAAACACAAAACAATAAACATTAAAAAATAAATAAATAAATAAGGAAAGGCAAGATTTTGTAGGATAAGAGTTACAAATTATTATAAATCCTACTGTAAAGACCACCAGCCTGCTTGACAAGTTTAGTCTGGGCAAACAATAGTAGTAGTAGTAGTAGTAGTTGTAGTAGTAATAATAATAAATAAAAAGAAAGAAAGAACACTTCCATTCTGTTAGACAAGGTAAGTATTGCTAGTGAACAGCATGGGTATGGCAACCTGCATTTGCTAAACTGCATAAACATCCTGTAACTGCATGTAAATTCTTGGTGGTCTAAGATGGTGTTTTCAGCAGAGAATAACAAATGCTGCAATTCAAATAATATTAAAGATAATATTAACGTACGGCAGTAGAGTCTCTTAATCCGAAGGATGTCATTGGGGCTCATTCTTTGAGCTTCACCAATCACAACACTATTATCAGGAATGGGAATTATGGTTGGCTCATTGTTCCTTGAGAAAGCGTTCCTAAAACCACACATATAGAGAAGCAACAGTAAACTCAGATAATTACATTTTAGCATACAAAAAAAAAAAAAACTTTTTGCAATGAGCTACAAGAGCACGTACCTTGGATAGTGCATGACAGAGTTGTAGTCATATCGGGTTTTCAGATTGTTGGTGTCACTTTTCTCGAAATTGTGCTGCTGTGCTGTTACAGTGCACAGAAAAGTATTAAAGATGACAATTTTAATGTAAACCTGGTAAATACATTGTAAAATGTAATATAGCCTGCAATTATTGTGATTAACCAAACATGCCATGTTTTATGCATTTTTTATTTAAAACATAACATTAACACCTTTTCCCAATTTCTCAGAGGAGTTCTAAAGAAAAATACCAGGTATGACGTTCTCAAAAAGGATTTTGACGTGTTTGTCACGGTCACTGCGGTTCTGTTCGTGATGGAACCCGAGAGCATGAAGGAGTTCATGCTGAACAACACTATGATAGACACACCCAGACCTCTCTAGAGAAACAACTTGTCCTCCACCTTGGCGCCCCAAATATGAATAGCAACTGTGGATCGCACATAACGCATCAGCAATCAGGTTGTACATTTATGTTTTGGGGAAACACATTTACAATATAAACAGAAATGGGATAGAAAGTAGCCCTAATTCCAGTGATTTACCCAGAATCAGACTGTATATGGAGAAAGTCCCTCTGCCCTTCATGTCGTACGAATCGAATACAGGAAACCTTCGCAAAGGACCGTAAGCCTTGTTTAATCACTCGCTTTTCATCTGGAGCTGTGGCAGGAGTAAACTATTAAACAGAACGTAACAGCAGTGAGATAGTATCAAAAGTAGTGATCGCTGGAACTTACAGAACTGGTTGGTGATCACGTAGGGCACATAGACTAATCCATTTTTGCTTCTCTCCCATTTGCATTTATGAGCTGTGCACTGATCTGCATTCTGGAGGCCTTTCGGTACGGCAATGTCTCCAAACGTGATCAAGGGTCCATCCACTCCATGGCCTGTGCGGTATAGTGTAATTCACAAAAAATATAACAAAAGATGTGCCTACAGTATCAAATCATATAGCTTTTATACTCTTACCTGCATGTTTGTTGGCCTCAATTATAACTGACACTGGCATATCGTCTTTTTCAGTGATGTTACCTGACACATGGATCAGTAAATTAATAATAAAACACTACAATATTACAAGTTAGTATCTTCTTGTTTTTG
>JAHKKF010521801.1:0-13999 GCA_019740295.1 Labeo calbasu
TATATGTATGTATATAGAGTATGTAGTGCCATTTGTTTATATATTATTTATAGTTAAAAAAGGGGTTAAAAATAAAGATTTTTCTCGTTTTTTTTTTTAAATCACACACACACACACACACACACACACATATATATATATATGTGTGTGTGTTATTTATATTTTATATATAGTCATACATAATATATGGTAAAAAATGTTTTTTATACATACAGAAACAATAACACTGACTTGAAAAATGTTACATTAAAACATTACAACATTACAAACCTAAAAAGAGAGTATATAATTTAAAAGTGCATTTAACAAAACTTTATTTTTCGATATTTTTAATACTATTATTATTAATGGTAGAAGAGGCTTGCATAAAGAAAACGAAATTACTACTTATTTTTTCTTCCAGTACATGCAGTATAAGCCTCAGCACTGAGAAGTCACAAGGCATAGCTTTATTCTGAGAGCCATTGGGATGATGGGAAGCTGCTCTCAGCTGGCCAACCGGGACACCACAACATGCTTACACCCCAAGGCATCAACACGATCCACAAACTGACCCCTAACAAGATCCCCTGACGCTCCGTGCTCAGTAGTGCTTCTCAGGGGACTTTGGGCTCCAGCAAAAAGAAAAGTTGCTTTGAGAGTTATTATTCAGCTTGCCAACAAGAATGTCTAAGAATACGAGGTCTAAGAATGTTTATCGTAAATTCCAAAGTAGCTCTTTCTAAAAACCTGATCTTGTAAAGCTTCTAGCCTTTGGCGGGATCTAAGAAATCAGTTTATAAGAAATCAAAACTGAGTCTTTTGTGGTTTCGTATTGGAAATTCTTGTCTCCCTCTGATAAGGGACAAACATATTACAAAAGTGAATGTGTTTACTGCCCTGTGCTACTTAACGCAGGCCTGTTGTCCTTAGTGACCTTATGGACCTGTATTTTGAAGCAAGTATTTGTTTTCAAGACACTTTCAAAGGACCGACGTGCACTCACAGATAACCTATTAATCTGTCTTGTCAGACGGTATTATCTGACTAGTAGTTGTAGATGTGTACAGCATATTAACTATAAAAAAGGGATCAGCGTTGGGGGTAATGCATTACAAGTAACGCAAGTTACGTAATATTATTACTTTTTCCAAGTAACTAGTAAATCTCACTCACAAAAAACAGATTCAGTATTCCTCAAAATGAATTAAAAAAAAAAAGAAAAAAAAAAATTAGAATATGACGCAATCCTGCAATAATTAAACATGTTAAATAATACAAATATCCTTATGCATTAATCCTATTTTATTAACCGATGTCTTTGCTGCTGACCTTTGATGATCCAATTCAACCATACTAATAAGAAAAAATTACTCAATATAATCTAACATTTGTTTTCCCTTTTTTATTGCTGAAGAGTTGACATTTTTTCTTCTACATTCTACTGTACAGACGTGAATTTACTTTTCTCAAGGCCTGAGGCTTTTGGTGTGAAAAGGCTTTTACATTTGCCAAAAATAGAACTTTTTATATTAAAAACAAACAAGCAAGCCCTCCCCAGATTTAAAAAGTAACGCAACAGTAAAGTAACGCATTACTTTTCATAAAAAGTAACTAAGTAACGTAATTTGTTACTTTTTTAGGGAGTAACTCAATATTGTAACATATTACTTTTAAAAGAATGCAATTATGTCACCAAGTGTTTAACAGGATTCTTGCCATATGATTACAAAGAGCACTACAACAGAGTGCTGATGACGGTTACACATGCCATTCTCATGAGAACCAAAGTATGTAGACAAACAAGTAAGTTCATCAGAAAGAACCAGGCGGGGTTTGGAGTTAAGTTTAGTCACATGAAGTTCAGTAAGTCCACATCAGCTGATAGAAGGTGAGAGTTTGTTGAACTGCTCTAAATTAATGGAATGTAAAGGTCACAGACTAATTTCAACAAGACCCGTCCAGAAAAACGCAAACTTAAATATCCCTATCAATGCATTCCCAGTAGAAGAGAATATAAATGAATAGAACAGAATCTTAATTATACGCCTGGGGCCAGGGGGAAATATTGGACTGTACGTGTGGTAGTGAAAAACAGAGTATAATTATACCTGTAATTATAGATTATAATTATGCAGTGACCGTTAACAGTACATAATACACAATATCAAAACAATAAAACAAAGAAATGCTGATTAAAATGTGGCTGACCTGGGTATATAGAACCAACAAAAAGATTTAATTTAATTAAAGTTTTAGTAGACATACACTACTCATGCTCAGTAATATTACAGTACAAACTGTAATATTGTGACTATTCAAAATAAATGTTTTAATATATGTTAAAATGTTACTTATTTCTGTGATGCAAAGCTGAATTTTCAGCATCCTTACTCCAGTCTTCAGTGTCACATGATCCTTCAGAAATCATTCTAATATAGCATTGCTTAATATGTTTATGGAAACCACAATACATTTTGATAAATAGTTCAACTTTCCGAAAACTTTCAGTCTTAGAAAGATCAAAAGAAAAGCTTTTTAATTTTTTGTAACAAAGTCACTTTTGACCATTTTATGTATCCTTGCTGAATAAAAACATTAATTATATAAAAAAATATACACTACCAGTGTTTTTGAACAGTAAGATTTTTAATGTTTTTTCTTCTGCCCACCAAGCCTGCATTTATTTGTATCTAAAGTACAGCAAAAATTTAAGGAAAATTTTTAGTAAAATTAAAAGTTAAGTAAAATTTTGAAATATTTTTACTATTTAAATTATTTTAGATCAAAGCTAAATTTTCAGCATCATTACTCCAGTCTTCTGTGTCACATGATCCTTCAGAAATCTTTTTTTTTTTTTTTTTGGAAAAAGAAATTACAGAAATGACTTTTATTTTATAATGTTACAAAAGATTTTTTTTTCCGATAAATGTTGTTCTTCTATTTATCAAAGAAACCTGAAAAAATTCTGCTTAGCTGTTTTCAACATAATAATAGTAAAAAATGTTTTTTGAGCACCAAATCAGAATATTACAATGATTTCTGAAGGATCGTGTGACTGGAGTAATGACGCTAAAAATTTAGCTTTGAAATCACAGGAATAAATTACATTTTAAAATAAATTCAAATAGAAAAGTTATTTTAAATAGTAAAAATATTTCAAATTTTTACTGTTTTTTGCTGCACTTTGAATCAAATAAATGCAGGCTTGGTGAGCAGAAGACACTTCTTTAAAAAACACTACAAATCTTACTGTTCAAAAACTTTTGACTGGTAGTGCAAATGATTTTATTCCACACGAGTTGATGATACAGATCTTTATTGTTTATTCGTAAGTTTATAGCCTATAAACTCATTCCTTGTTTTATGTTTGGCCACAAACCATTTGGCAGAAACACACTCTCATTTGGCACCAAAACTCGACTTTTGCAAATCAAATTAAAATATTTTCAGAACACCGTTTAGACGTGTAATATTTCTATCACACCTTATCTTGTTATTTTCACACCCATAGCATCCCCTAACAGAAAACGGATGGTTACATCAGCTGTATATCTGGTATAAACTATTGTGTTAGTTTGAGACTAAACTTTTGAAACTTTAAAACTGTACTCAGTAGTCAGGGTTCATAACTCTTACTCACTAGCTCTGAGATGAACTGCCTGTGCTAGTCAAGCGATAACCCTATGCATCTCAATTTAAAAACCAGCAAAGTGTTGAAGTGTCTCCACACCTTCCTAAGGTAGAGATGAGCTGACAAAACAAATCTATCCATAGCAACAGCATCATGACAACCACTCTCTCCTGGCAACTCTCCGGATATCTCTGCCAGATCGGTCCGCCGTGCCTTGTTTTTTTTTTGCCTTCCTTTTAGGAATGTTCACTTGGATTTGGACAGGCTGTTACTAAAGTGTGTAACTGTGTACTCAGCTAGTATTAAAGCAGTGTAAATTGTCTCTTAAAGCAACAGTTCACCCAAAAATGAAAATGATGTTCATCATTTACTCACCGTTAAGTTCCAAACCTGTGTGAGTTTCTGTTTAAATTGTTTAAATCACCAACATATCTTCTTTTGTACCCAACAGAAGATAGAAACTCACACAGGTTTAGAATTTTTATGTGGTAACAAAACTATAAAGAAAGTAAACCTTGGATGCACTGTGGGGTGAAAAAGTTCGCCAAACGTGCAAATACTATGATTACGTAAAGGGATTTCTCTATTTTAGAACAGGGTGAACACAGCTCACATTTGACATGACATTTGGCGCAAGGTCCAATGCCGTAAATTGCATAAGCGCACACATTTCAATTGAATTGAAAGAACAGAAAGAATTGATTTTACAGATTACATCTGTTTATTTTGGGTCGCAGTTCACAAACCACCTTACGATCAAACGAAAGACAGAAAATTACAGTGTCATTTGAATTTCCTAAAAATACAGCTGTTTATGTTAAAACTGTCAAACCTCATATATTAAACATCAGTTATTTTAGTATTCAGATACTATTAAAGTTTTTTGAATTATTATTATTATTATTTATTTTAGGCATATTTTGCATCAGGTTTTATTTTAGTAATTTTAGCAATTTATATATATACAGTTGAAGTCAAAAGTTTACATACACCTTGCAGAATCTGCAAAATGTTAATTATTTTACCAAAATAACAGGAATCATTCAAAATGCATGTTATTTTTTTTTATTACTGACCTGATTAAGATATTTCACATAAAAGCCCACAAAAGAAAATAATAGTTGCATTTATAAAAAAAAACCTTTAAAAATGTACATAAACTTGATTCTTAATACTGTGTTGTACCTGATTGATCCAGAGCTGTGTTTTTTTTTTTTTTTTAGTCTTTATAGTTATAGTTTTATAGTGATAGTTGTTCATGAGTCCCTTGTTTGTCCTGAACAGTTAAACTGCCTGCTGTTCTTCAGAAAAATCCTTTAGGTCCCACAAATTCATATTTTTGTGTATTTGAACCTTTTCCAACAATGACTACAGAAGCAAACACGATGCATTAAGAGCTGGGGGTGAAAACTTTTGAACAGAATGAAGATGTGTACTTTTTTATTTTTATTTTGCCTAAGTAACTCATTTAGTCATTTAGTACTGCCCTTCAGAAGCTACAGAAGATACTTACATGTTTCCCAGAAGACAAAATAAGTTAAATTTACCCTGATCTTCAAATTCCAAAAGTTTTCACCCCCGGCTCTTAACGCACTGTGTKTCCTTCTGAAGCATCAGTGAGTGTTTGAACCTTCTGTGATAGTTGCCTAGTTGTCCTCAGTGTGAAATGATGGATCTCAAAATCATACATTATGTAAACTTTTCACCTTAACTGTATATAGTATTTATATTTTTTAGGTATTTTAATACATCATGTTAATAAAAAGAAGAAATGTTGCTTTTGCAACTAGCTGAAATAAAATAAGTTTAATAAGTGATATATTTTATTTTAATTTTAGTTAGTTCATTTCAAGTAATGAAACTGTTTTTATGGTTAGTTAATTATAATTACCCTGTTCCTTTTCTGAGTGGAGGAAGCCTAGCACTTACAGTATTTAATGTTTTATTTAACACATCATATTTGCCATCACTTCAGCTCTAAAAGTTACATGGTGATCATTCTGAGTAAATAGTCTCTGACGCATAATCAAAACCTGCTGGCCTTGCTGACATGCCCTGATTCCAGCTTTAGTGACATGTCTTACTGGAAACATGAACAGTTTGGTTTGCTTACCTGACAACAAATTGAGTCACTGCCCATATTTCTCCAGGTATTATCTGATCTCGTGGGAACTCTGTGTCTTGCTACAGGTGAGCAGAAACTTACCCCCTGACCTTGTTTACCTTAAAAGACCACAAGAAAAGACAGTTTTACCGTTTGGAATAAACACAATGGGAGGCCTAGAATACTGGCTGTTTACTTAAAGTTAAACTAAATTTTAATCACAATCAAAACAAAATGTTCTACGGTGTTTTTTTGTAATTTGAGAACCTCAGTCCTAATTGCTGAATTAACATGTTCTTGTTCCTGTTAACTGTAGTTTGAAGCAAAAGTGTCAGGTTTAATTTTACATTTACGCACATAGTCACCTTGCTGTCAACAAGTGCAGTTTAAGAATAATGTCAGCATGAATAAAACCCTCGGTCATTACCCAGCTGACAAAGAACACGCAAGTGTGTAGGCTGAGCAAATATAAATGCCCTAAAACTCCAAATATACCAGAAGGACAAAGGTACAAATTGACATATTCACTAGGTTAATGTGATATATATATATATATATATATATATATATATATCACGCCTCTGTCTGTGTAAAATATTATTTAATATTATTAATATATAAAATAAATAAATGATATAAAAAATATTGTATACACAAAAATTTGGATTTACAATTTATAGTTTTTGTTAGAGTAAATTGTACTTTTAGTTTTATTCTTTAAAATAAAAATGTTTTCATTTAGAGCATTTTTGCATAAAACGACAATTTGTCTAAATAACAAAAAAGATGCCATGTTTTAGACGTTTATATTCATTTTTAGACTACACAATACCAATGTTTTTAACTTCAGAAAAGTTAATAAATCTTTATTTGGTGGAATAACCCTGATTTTTAATCTCAACAAATGAAAACATATGTTACTTTGACCAACTGTCCTTCTTGGACTAAAAAAAATAAAAAGAGAGATCTAAATGACAATATTTTCACATTTTTATTTTCACCATTAAATATAAATAACTACTGCATACATAAAATGTGTTTAATATATATGCACTACCAGTCTAAAATTTTTGAACAGTAAGATTTAAAAAAAAAAAAAAAGTCTCTTCTGCTCACCAAGCCTGCATTTATTTGATCCAAAGTACAGCAAAAACAGTACAATTTTGAAATATTTGTACTATTTAAAATAACTGTTTTCTATTTGAATACATTTTAAAATGTAATTTATTCCTGTGATTTCAAAGCTGAATTTTTAGCATCTTAAAATAAAATATATCAAATAAATAAATATTATAAAATATTACTATTTTTAAAAAAGCATTAAATTATTAAACATTTTAATTAAGTTAAATTTAAATAAATAAATAAATAATAAATGAGTGGTTGCTAAAGTATGTGACAGTTTGTGTCTTCCCTTCAATGAATTTAATGGCATTTTCCCCCATTTTTTCATCTGCAAGGCTTCAATGATAAGTCCAATGGTTTAGAAAAGTAATAGCACACCTTAAACATCCGTGCAATTTGAAGCATCTTACTTCATGAGGTGCAAAGTTTAATACAAACTTCAAAATGCGTAACCCTATAGCAAGCACCGCTAATGATAATAATACTATATTCCATTTTCAGACACAAACTCTCATATCTATCCAGACTTAAAGATTATCCCAGGTGGTTAAGACTCACAAATTTGGCCCCACATCATGATTATGACAAACACCTTCTCGGTAGATAAAGACATTCCCTTGAATTTTTCTTCCTGCTACTCTTTCCACCCCCAAACCCAGCAAGAGTTACATATCTGATTCAAGCTCGCAAATCCCATTATGCGACTTTACTGAGCTTTGGCGTGTAGCAGCATGCGTTCTATTTGTTTCAATATGAGGAATGAAAATTGTGTTATATCACACCGCTCGATTTGTTATTAAATATAACAGAACATTATTTCAAACCCTGCTTGTTGCAATCATGTTCTCTGAAATAGCACAGAATTGTATAATTTGTTCCCCATTCTGAGTTATAAGCTTGCTAGTTTAGCACAGAGTGTGAGCATTTTCCACTTTAGACAGACTTTGCTAAATTTTACCTCATTGTTCTTACACCTAAACATCATTAAAGCTTCGCTTTAATACATTCAGAGCCGTGCCGCAGATAGCTTAACACAACTAATGTGGAAAATTCTCCACTGAGGTGCAAAAGTCATCCCTGACAGTCACCCGGTGGTCCTGAGCTTGCCGAGGTCACGTGATCAGAATACTGACCAGGTTGATGGGGCCAGGAGGTACCTCAGACAGGAAGGTTTGGTTACAGAGTAGCCTGACCGCATGTATCACATCTTAAAAAGGTACTTCAGCCCCAGAACATTTCACCTTGTGTGCCCTCAGGGTGCCTCATGTCCAGAATAGGAAGTGTTTTACAAATGAGTGTTGGGATTTGTTTCTCCTAGAAAAGCTTTATAGAAAAATCATGTGCCTGTTAAAGAATAATGCATGTTTGCTTATAAAATCCGTTGCAGTTCCGGATGTTCCTGTTATTCCTAGACCTTCTAGTGTTCATGTCATAACTTTAACTAATTAGGACATAACATAAAGCCGAAATAAATAGGTTTTTGTAGTTTTGTAGAACAGGCTAAGTATGCCTGTTCAGTCACTTTCAGCATACATAAACTGATTAACAGTGTCACCAAGTGGTAAACGGTATAAGTGCAGGCTTACCAACCAGTCACTGAGGTTGACAGTCCGGTTCTCTTGAGTGAATCGCTCCGGATGGTTCGTTCCAATAAACTGATTCAAATTCATTGATTCCATCGCTCAATGGGCTCCCAGCCTGCTAAAACAGAATCAAAACACATACACACACAACAAACCTTTGTAGTCTTATAAAGCTCGTAAAGCTTGTTTGTTGGCTTTTAGAGGGGTTTCAGGAACTTTTCCGCTAGCCAGGCCAGGGTCACAGCTAGTTCCCTACTGAGGTAAACACCTGCTGGTTTGAAACAGGATTAGCAGGTTTATGTATGACCAAGAGCTTACGTTTGAATTTTGCCAATGGTGGGGACATCACGGCAGACAACAGACATTTGTTTTATTAAAATTATTGCGAGTTACAATTTAGTTCACTAGATATTGGTAGGGACATCCCACTAAAATTCGACACCCTTGAAAATCATAAGCGATGTCCGACTTTGGAAACTATAGTTTTATTTCCTTAAATATGAAGAGGTCAAACAACCGATTAATGAGTACATCCAAGTTTCACAAAAAGCTAATCGACAAAATAAGTCACACATTGAAGTGAGTTGCTGTTTTTGTCACTCTACTGAGGAAGATGTCATTCACTTGTTTGTACATGCATTCACACAGAGACATTTTGGTCATTTTTTAACGTTCATTCAATTTCGCGAACCAGCTCCGAAATTCCTATCTAAATTATATGCAAACTCGCTCTGACGTCCAGATCTGAATCAAATGATTCACGATCCGATTCCGATTGCGACGAATGATTTATTGATTCGGAGTTTCCCGTTTTTTTTAAATTCATTACAAGCAATGCCGAAATTCGAAAATGAATAGCTCTTTTGATCTTTTTTTTTTATTTTTATTTTTTTTTTTTGCTAGTGAATCGCTTGAACAGAATGATCGAAGTTAGTTTAAATCTATCGGAGCGGTTTCAGCGTAAATGACTCACTCAATTGAATCGATCTGTTCCTCCGGATACGGCTCCGACCGTAAACTAGCAATGAAATTAATTGTTCTACCTATTAGATTGTGTTCTTTTTACGTCTGCACCTACCCCAACCCTAAACTTAGCTCTTACTATAATACAAAAACAGTATTATTGTTGTACAAAGTGACAAAAATAACATTAGATTGATATGCGCATGCCCAGTAGCCAGAGCGTGTCCCTTCTAGCTTTTACTCTTTTCGCGTCTTCAGCCATGTTTACACGATTACTCTTGTATTACTACTGGTTTCACTCGTTAGTTTTATGAAATTAACTGGAATAAGCGAAAAAGTATGATGTTTACAAATAAAACATCCATATTTCCATTCCAAAGATAACCCTCATCAGGCCATCACAAATCATAACCGGTTTACTGCTAACTAGTGAAAACGCTCCATTAAAACGACGACTGCACCTCAAAATACACGTTAGATGAAAACATTGTGCATCATGATCGAGTTTATTCCATAATTTGGTATATTTTAAATAATTTGACCACTGTAGTTCAGTTGGTGACAGTTCAATATGATATCAATTGATAGTCATCTCATAGCATACCATTGAAGTCAGTGTTTATTACCAGTATATGAAATATTTAAGAAATTATTGTATCTAATTATGTCTACACAGAGTGATAGTCCATGTAAAAAGAACAATAGGAGAAGCAGATGAAGACAAAAGAGCATAACAACATAAAGTTAACATTAACATCCATAAACATGTCCTTAATGAAATCTACGCCCTTGATTATGACGCTATGATCTCTATGTCCCTTGTGTTTTGTGTCAGATAAATATACTTTCTCTTAAAAAATAAAAATAAAACCAAATGTTGCGTTGTTTACCTCACCTACTCTAGGGTTCACCAATGATTCCCAAAAGCTTTGCGAATCGGTCCGACATTTCACAATCATTAAAAATAACCAGTCCTGAGGACTTCGAGGACGATCAAAATCATTTAAAATTAGCAAAAATGCGCAAATACTTAACAGTTTTACTCTCATCCTTTAGTAATTTCCATGAAGGATTCGTTATTTGTTCGTTTGTCACGTGACAAATAAACGATTCGAGACTCTAAAGAAAGACAAACGATTTTTTTTCTCAGAATTTATATATTTATATAATTTATTATATATATATATATATATATATATTTCGTATATATATATATATGTTTGCAATATGATCAAAAATTTCTATGTGATTAAGGAATTCAGGTTCGAAAATAGGCTATTTACCTTTGTTTAAAGAAACTTAGTGACATAACGATTAACTCCTTTTCTGAAAAAAATTCAACGATCAGGTAATTAAAATGATCCGATCTTTCCATCGACCCATTACTAATTTGCACACAAATTGGTTCGTCCAGATCATTAAAGAATCGGCTCAAATGAATGATTCGCGAATCGGGCAGCCCTGTAGCCACCCTCGCACTCACTTCATCGGAGCACAGAATACAGGTTTACAAATACAAATTTCAAACTACATCTGTAACTAATATTGCTATTTGTTCATGATATATAAGATTTGTGTTTTCTGGTACACCTAGCATTTTTAGCAAGCAAGTTTATGTATGTCCATACTGTAATGATCCACTAATCATCTAATTTCTCATCCACAGATAAATATGAAATCTGTACCAGCGTTTGTTAAAATCATACTTGTTTAAACCAACAACTAAGACTGCTTTACTGCTTCCTGGAAAGCAGGTCATGTATCTTCCAAGCAATCCAGAACACAATAACACATCAGCACTAGCCTCATTTTGCAGATAAACTGTGTAGAACCACTGCAGCACTTTTTAACTGCATCTCTGCAGTGTGTTTCAGCAGGTCTGAGTGTGGCCGACAGGACCGCGAGACACATTTCACCTCTGCAGAGGTGAGAGAAATCAATAGAGACAAATAAACCTCAGGCCAGGAGTCCACACGGTTAGAGTCGCTCCTCATTCTGTGTCAACCACCATCCTGCTCAAGACTGGAGTAAGTGAGTCACTATTTGACATTATTAAATAAAAAGAGAAAAGAAAATCAACCGTTTCGTTTCTTTTTCCCTCCTAGTTAAGAGTGCCATGGTGCATTTAAACCAAGAAATGAGGAAGCAAAAAGACCAGAGCAGGAGACAAAGTTAATTTAATGGCAAAACCACAAACGTACAAGCATTGTAGAAAATCATACATTACAGTGCTTCATTTTATTGCTATGTGCATTCAAGACACATTATCCTAACAAAATGAGAGCAAATGGCCAAGTGGAAATATCATAATAGAAAAAAGTAAACATCATTTAATGATACTGGCCATAGCTATGATGACTTCCCTAAAGGCTTTCAACTTTATTTCCATTCAAAATACTGCATCTCTGAACTCTGTACTGACAATGAGTGTGTTTACTTGCACAGTCTTGCACTGATTATGTTTAATAACCCAGCAGCCTGTAAGGTCATGTAAACACACAAATGGTTTTCTTTTATCAGCTGAAGGTCATAAACTGTTTAAACCACAATCTTGGCGGTTTTATTTAGTGTATGCACGTGTATATACACTACCAGTCAGAAGTTTTTGAACAGTAAGACTTTTTATGTTTTTTAAAGAAGTCTCACCTGCATTTTTTTTTATTAAATCTTACTGTTCAAAAACTTTTGACTGGTAGTGTATATGTAAATCTCACGTAAAAGTTTCTTGCATTGCCGGGATTTTAGAATGAGCTGAACTGTTGTGCGTGCACAGTAAACACACTCAGTATCTTATTAGCGTAACATTAAAAACCCCTTGAAATTTTGTGTAGAGTGGAGTTTTCGGTCCTGTTTTGATGTATTTCTTATTGAAAAAGCACATTGGGGCAAGACGTTTGAATGACTTGTCTTTAATGTTTTTTAAAAAAGTCTCAAAACTCCCAATTTTTGATTTCAAGGGTTTTTTAAAAACAAAGTACTTGATGCTACCGTGAAATGCTGAAGACCCTGTAAACATTTATAAAAAGGTTTGCATGTATGTGCTACAGCAGTGCAAGTTACCTTTGACAAGGATGAAACTGACCATAATGAGTGAAAAATAACCAACAATATTCACCATATGAACCACCAAAATCTGTTCACACATCACCTCCTACACAACTAATGCAGTGAGGTACGCACAATTAATATCTTAAAGTTAACACTAATAAGACCTGTGCTGTATTACTAAATGTAATCATGCTAAAAATAGCAGTAGAATAATTAGCAACCCTGTAAATACCCTAAAAATATCTCAAGACACCGTTATAGGGAGACTGCTAAATCTGTTTCTATTCTTAAACACTTATTTATTGTGTTTCTGAAGGTGTGTTTGTGCATATGCCGTTGGCTTAGATCATTAAGTGGGTGTTTGGTGCTGTTGGCTTTAAAAGGCAGATTGTCGTTGCTGTGCATTTTGTAATAATGGCATTAACAGCGAGCTGTTAACTGAACTAAAATGCATGTTGTTCCCTACAATGTGCTTTAGTTACTCCTCGACACATAGAGTGTAGCTTATTTGTTTGAACAGTCTAGCATTCAAGAACCTTGTTGTGCTGACAATGAGCCCAAAACATACTCTACATAAGTACATAAACACCAAATCTAGTTTGATTTCATGCATCGTTGTATGAAATACATCAGCATTGCCACAATGGGCGCTATAGTAGGCAATAAATGTAAACATTGTCTTCTACTGTCATTGTTCTGTTTCAGCTAAACTACTGTTATGGCGGAGCGACAGTTTGAAGAGAATTTTGCGCTAGGCGTGCAAAAATGATACATTTTATATTTAAACTGTTGACATGTTTGTAGCCAGCTACCTGGATTCGGTTAAGACAGATGTTTGAAGGAAACTCAGCGTCCTTCCCTATGGCATTTGCAATGCATTGCAAGCACTCACATTTGCGCATTTGAGTAGAGTATATTTCAGGCTTTAGGGTGTGGTCACTTTAGCGAAATTTTGCGAATCCATTCTGCATGATTGGGAGTTGTGCACAAAGGTGAAAAGGTTCCCTACGCAGATTTTGCTCTTGTTAAAATGTTCCAGGTTGGCAGCAATAGCCTTGTGGGCAGTGCACCGACATATAGCGTCGTTGTTCTACGAGTGTCCCGAGTTCGAATCCCAACCCTTTCTCTCTCCCACTTCGCTTCCTGTCAACTCTGATCTGTCCTATCACAATAAAAGCGAAAATGGCAAAAATAAATCTTAAAATAAAAGTTCACATATTTTACTGTTGTCCAAGTTGGTCACATGAACCCGCCGAGCTGAGCAACAGAAAGCTGTTTGGTTACGATAAAGTTGGTCGCGAGTAGGGATGTGCCCGAATCCGAATACCGTGTTTGGAAAGTAAATTAATAAATACGAGATGGGAGAAAAAATATATTTCAATGCTATCTCTCGCAATTATATCATTGGGTAATTATACTGTAGCTGCTGTTAATATGCGGGGCATTGAAATAGCTTTTGAATGTGCGTTCGCTTTTTACTTTCACTTTCGAGATTCGCAATCACATGTACTCTGTGTTTATTACAGAGCGGCCACACCTTTCAACCCGATCTCACGGCAATTC
>JAHKKF010521806.1:0-20951 GCA_019740295.1 Labeo calbasu
TAATGTGAAAAATGTTGATGTGTTTGAATAAATTTTAGTTTGACTGTATGTATTATTAAACTGAAACTATTACATAAAATAGATAATTCTTGGATTATATTAAAATACCAATCTCAATACAACCAAGCCAAATAAAATCAGTATTTTATGCAGAATGCATAATTAACACTTTTGGCATTTTCAAGAAAAATAACGTTTATCTATTACAGTTGGGCAGGGGGTTAAAAAGGGGTTCGGTCATTAGTTTCCAAGCTGTCAATAATTATTGGTCCATCTGTAAGCCAAAAAAGGACTCTCCTTATAATCTCCCTCATGATGGTTTGAAAACACTATAGACTATAGGAAAGAACAACAGAACGTATTGATTCGTAAGACAAATGCTCCTTAGAATGTTTACAGTCTAATTTGTTTTAATGATTTCCTTCCCTCCTAAGGATCATCAAGGGTCTAGGGTGGCACACTAAGAATAAGTAAATAAAAGCAATCAGCAAGCAATCCAAACGTTTTGAAAAAATCTGATGTATAAATTTATTTTTAATACCATTTGTCAAATTCTCTATGGATATATCAAACTGGCTTCTTACACTGCTCATAATGCCTTTCTTTTTAATACCAAATGAAAAAAATGTACTAAAGATTTGTGTTTCCTTTCAGGGTGGTGTGAATGCCCAACGGCAGATTTCTTGATCTATCTGAAAATCCCTGCGACTGTTTAACATCCCTCCTTCTAATGCACCAACATCTTCAGTTGACAAACAGCTGAGGAGCAGCCTGAGTCCATGTTCTTTTTACTAGCAATTCTTACTTTTTATCATTGAAAGCAATGAGCCAATCTGCAATTTATGCCAGCCCGAGCACTATGAGTGTATTCAGAACCTGGTCACACAGCCAATCTCCTGCTAAGGAGCAGCGATAATGTAATAATGCCTCACTGATGTGCGGCCAGTAATGGAGCTGAACACCTCGCATTCATCTAACACTACCTGATCATTACTTGAACAGAATAATACATTACCCCTGCAAATAACTCAGAGTCTGCAACTCCATCTCCTAAATGTGCACTTCTTTATTGTGAGGTGAGGGGAAAGCTTCTGTATGTGTGTGTCTGCGCTCACTATGAAGATACAGACTGAGAGATTCTGCTTTTAGTATTTGCTGCTAAATCTGTAATATTTTTGTCTAAATGTACAATACACAAAGAAAAACCTTTACTTATTATTTTAATATGTATGTACATCATAATTAATAATTAGGAACTAATAATTAAAAATAAGGTGTCGTTTGTTAACATTAGTTAATGTATTAACTAACATAAACAAACAATGAACAATATATTTATTAGAATATTTATTCATCTTTGTTAGTGTTAATAAATATACAGTCGTTCATTGTTCATGTTAGATCACAGTGCATTAACTAATGTTAACAAATACAACTTGTGATTTTAATAATGCATTAAAAATGCTGAAATTAACATTAAGACTAATAAATGCTGTAGAAGTATTGTTTATTTTTAGTTCATGTTAAATAATGTGCAGGAGTTAACTAATGTTAACTAATGAACCTTATTGTAAGGTGTTACAAAAAAAAAAAAAAAATACCAACCCACCAAAATAATTAGTACTGTCTACATAAAATAAATTAACATTTACATTTGATTTGCATCACTCATATTAAGGACATAAGCGGACAATAAAGTATTGATAATTTTTTGCTGTTGTTATTCACATTTAATGAAGTCATAAAAAAATAGGTAACACTAGCTAATGGTCCATTCGTTAATGTTAGTTAATGTATCAACTAACATGAACAAGCAATGAACAATATATTTGTGACCCTGAACCACAAAACTAGTCAAAAGGGTCAGTTTTTTTAAATTGAGATCTATACATCACCTGAAAGCTGAATAAATAAGCTTTCCATTGATGTATGCTATTAGGATCATATTTGGTCTATATACAACTATTTGAAAATCTGGAATCTGAGGGTGCAAAAAAAAGCTGTTAGCAATGCATATTACTAATCAAAAATTAAGTTTTAATATAATTACGGTAGAAAATGTACTAAATATCTTCATGGAACATGATCTTTACTTAATAACCTAATGATTTTTGCCATAAAAGAAAAAACGATAATTTTGGCTACTGCTACAAATATACCCATGCGACTTAAGACTGGTTTTGTGGTCCAGGGTCAAATTTACAGCATGTATTAATGTAGTTAACTAATGTTAAATAATGAACCTTATTGTGAAGTGTTACCAAAAAATAAATGAAAAAGTAATAAAATCCTGACAAAATTCATAATATAACAGAAAAATAGAAAATATTGTAAGTATTTACTTTATCCTTTATTTAACCAGGAAATTCCCACTGACAAAAAAAATTTCTTCCAGTGAATCAAGACGAAACAAAATAAATGAAGTAAAAAGGTAATAACTAAAAAGATACATACATACATAAATAAATTGGAGTAAAATTACAATTTCACACAACTAGTGAAATCAATGAGAACAGCTTTTTATAGTACTATTAAAAGAATTTAAAATGTGTTTCTAAATGAATATTTTTCCAGCTACTATAATGATACTATAATAGAGCGAAACTATAATAAATAGCTTTTAATCAGAGAAAAAAAGGTAAGGCCAGGGGGTCGCAACACCTGAAATACAAGATGGATTAGCCATTAACTGTATTTCCCAGTGACAGGTAAGCTAACCTCAAAGCAGAGAGACAAGCTACCGGCACGAGACATCAGCTGACGAAACTAAAAAACAGAGAGGGTTTATTTAGTCTCTCTATTGCTCTGCATTTAACCCACATCATACAATATCGCAAAGTGCAAACAGTTTTTAATAACCAGAGGGTGTCAGGCTGCATCAGGAGGGCAGTCGACTGCTGCAGCATAACCAAATGTTACCGAGGAAAACAGCATGTCACAGTGCCGTTTGACATGGTGAAATGAGATTAGATGGAATTCATTTCTAAGTGGAGAAAATTACAGGCCTACTCGTGCTCCCTGCACTCTGGCCCACCCCCCTCGCCCCACAACAGAACCAGTCAGGCATGAAAGCTGACATGCTCGTGGAATGACCTGACCGCTACTGCCACAACCGTGACTACAGGAGTAAACTGTATTGTTTTAAGCTCCGGGAGATACGGCGAAGCCTCGCATGAATGCGCTGTTCCGGTATAAAAGGGATAAAGAATACTATATAGTTTATAAATATTAAATATAATTTATTACAATGCTTTTTAAATACTTAAATTTTATTATGAAGACTAATATGATCAATGTCAGCTAACTGGCTGGAGCATCATGAAAAACAAAAAAAGATTAAAATATGCAGTTTAAGTACATTAAATAAGCTTTCCATTGATGTATGGTTTGTCAGAACAATATTTGGCCGAGATACAACTATTTGAAAATCTGGAATCTGAAGGTGCAAAAAAAAAAAAAAAAAAGTGTCCAAATGAAGATCTTAATGCATATTACTAATCAAAAATTACGTTTTGATCTATTTACAGTAGGACATTTACAAAATATCTTCATGGAACATGATCTTTACTTAATATCCTAATGATTTTGGGCATAAAAGAAAAATCCTTAATTTGACCCATAAAATTTTTTTTCGGCTACTACAGCAAATAAACATATGCGACTCTGCTTTTGTGGTTGGGGTCAAATTTACAGCATTTATTAATGCAGTTAACTAATGTCAACTAATGAACCTTATTGTAAAGTGTTACCAAAAAATATAATATAACATAATATAATATAATATAATATAAAAGATTGTAAGTATTTACTTATCCTTTATTTAACCAGGAAATAATGTAAAAAGGCAAAAAATAAATAAATACATACATATAAAGAATATTATATATTTTATAAATATGAAATATAATTTATTAAAATGCTATTTAAATATTTAAATCTTATTATGAAGACAATAATATGTTTTAACTGGTTGGAGCATCACGAATAAAACAAAAACAAAAAAAGATTAAAACATGCTATTTAAGTACATTGTATTCACATTTTTGGGCTATTCCCGATATGTAAAATCTCTCAAGGAGACCTTCACCTTCCTGGAATTTAAATTCATGTCTCAGTAATGCTCAAGCATTAAAATGACACCTTATGAACGGGCCCCCAATTTTGTCCGAGCTCAGAAAAAAAGAAGTGTCAGTCTCCCACAGGGAAGGGTCTGCTTGAAGGTGAGAAGGTTAGCAAGTCTTCTTGGCCACACAGATCTTGGCCTTGGAGAGGCTGCCATAATGAATGCTAATTATATAGCCATCTGTGAGGTGGGCTGTGTTATGTAGACACCTGTTCATTAAGACGACGCAGAAGATTTTGGGAAAAACTTTCTTTCCGAAAGAGCTTAAGAGAGAATGATGAATGTCATGAGCTATTGTGTACTTAAACGGATTTTTAAAATCCATCTTCCGGCTATATTAAAAATACTAAATCCTGGCGAACTGACAAAACGTCTCCTTTCGCAACTAGAATAAACATAACACAACAAGTCTGACTGATGTCCTCATTTAAACGATTCATCCTAAAACAGAACTCGGCTGGACAGCGGGTGATTGATTTTTTTCTGTAATACCTTTACAACTTTTGGGCCTCATTGGGCTAACCACATTAGGTGGAGGAGTTGAAGAGGAAGCCAATAAAATCCTCATGGATGTTTGCGCACTAGGATTGGAGTCTGTCAATTGACTGCCCCTAAGAGGTGATTTGCCATTACTGAGCCATAGGAAACAAATGAGGCCATTTCCTCTGCCAGCTTCCCATCTGAGCTGTCAATACACACTCACACATGGCAAGATGCTGAGAGAAAACCTTTCCATCCCAGTCAGAGGTGGTGTACAGTCGCTTTTCTTCAAAACAGAAAAAAGAAAAATGAACGTTAAACAGAAACGCTTCACTAAACAACTGTACTTGATTATAATCATCGCGTTTCCATCCTAATGGTAACCCTAGACATTATATTTATTGTGGTTTTTACATAACCAGTCTCTTTTTTAATTCAAATAATTTCTTAGCAGTATACAAATGCTTAATATACCAAAAAATGGCACACAAAAAAAAAAAAGTGTATTTTTTTATTTTCAGAAATTAAGTCCTTCTTATGCTGGTACTCCTAGCCAAACATATCCTTCGCTTATCAGGATAAGGTAGGCGGTATTAAGCTGTTAAATCTCTAAATCTGTAAGATATGCACAGCTAAAGCGATAACATCATCTTTAAAACTAAAGTGGTACAAATCTTGTTCGTATCAGCGTTAAAAACATCTCAAATACAGACAGCTCCAACTGGATAGAATGTGTTAAACTAAATGAACTGGAGGCATGAAAAATAAGCATTCAGCTTTAAATCCAGTTGATTTTTAGATGCGTTTATCTGTCTTAATGCCTTCGTCTCAGATTTAAGAGGCTGAAGATGCCTAAATGTCACATAATTCAAGATGTTAGCTTATGACTGCTCAGTTTCAAATTACCCCAGCATGTGATTCAAAACAGAAAACATGTTAAAGCAGCCCAATTACAGCACTGATTTATTGATTTTACAGAGTGAGATGAGGTTAAGTTGATGACAGGCTCTTTGACATATCAGTGCCGCACTTCAAATTAACTACTAAGGGACTATATTTCACAGCGATCACGTGTGACGATTCCCAATAAGGAGGGTTTGGAAAACAGCAAATCGACTTGCTCTGACAAAATAACCGCCTCGCAAAATACATCACCCGACCTGGTTACTCCGATGCGTTGATTTAAATATCACCAACATGCAAATATCTGACCTTTACAATAATAACGCAACGCAGCAAGAGCGACAAATGTAACTGGAGAAAGAAAAAAAAAAAAGTGAAATCATTCTGTCATACAATCCCACAGCCGATTACAAAAATAGGCCAAAATGTTATAACGTCTGGCAACACATGCAAAAAAAAGCCTCCGATTCTAACATATGCTCAGGTGAATTGAGTCCTCAGGCTCCAATCTGCCTTTTCCAGATCTCAAAGACAAATTGAAGGGGCCATCTCTCTCATTAAAAAGTCTAAATAACCGCCATATGCATTGCTATTATTAGAGGGGTAACAGAACACTTCCCATTTTCAAAGTTAAATTACCAAGTATAACCTTAATTGGTGAGAAGCGTTGTTTAGAGGATAGCATCAAGAGGACACAGAGAAGATAATTCAACAGATGGCTTAGTCTTATGACTTGTGTTAACACCTTCGATGTTTAATGAAGTGATAATTGCTTTTCTAATATATAATGGGACTACCAGAATACCAGCAGTAATGCAAACAGATTAACGCACTGAAGACAGATAAACACACATGGTATTCAATGTCACTGTTAAGTAGCATGAAAAACAAAACAAGGTGGGGGACACAAAGAGCGGTCACACTGAGAAGCACATAAACAAAAAGGCTGAAGTTTCTATTCACTTCCAGCGGCATTCTGGCCTCAAACGCTCGGGAGATTAGACCGAGCACAAGATGACATGAGAGGAGGGGAAAAAAAAGAGCGAGGGGACTCCTTTATCCTTGTCTGCTAACATCTCAAAGGATCGGGGAAGTCATGTCGGACCTCCCCGAGATCATTCAGCTCTAAAAGCGAGCTGAAGGAGGATGGCGCATTAAGGTTGGTGAGTTACAGAGGAAGTTAAAAATGTAGTATGTTAATAGGTTTACTCTGAAGGCCTGCCTTAATAACCATAAGAATTAATTATGTAGTTATACATGTGTTCTTTACACATACCTGTGATATTTCAGTATAACAATACAATATCATGATGCCACACGCAAAATTAAAAAAAAATAAAATAAATAATGTAATGAGTATTTAATCTGGAACAAAATACATTTTCATATTCAAATAAATACAATGACACCTTAAAAATAGCGAGTAGTATTTTGGCGAATTATGTAAGTACTATATATGGCTATACAAATTTTAAGCCCACAAATATTTTCATATTACTGGCAATTCTGTAAGCAAAATAACTAAGATGACAAACTATTACATTGTTGCCTTACCTTTAGAATTAAAAAACAGAATTTACCTTTGAATGCGTTTCTGGAGGAAGAAGAAGAAAAGTCCATTGTTAACAGTCAAGCTAACTCCAGTCCACTTCAACAGATACTGAAAATGTAGATAACATTGAATGTTAAACAAAAGTCACCAACCCAAATTTTCTGATTTTACTAGTTACATTTAAGACATTTTGAAAGACAGACTTTTTAATTTGCTATAACTGAAAGGCAGCCATCTTGGTGCTACAAGTGCTGAAAATAACTGAAAAATTGTCAATATTTAATATAGCTAAAATAGCTTAGAATAGTCGTCAGAGCATTATATATTTTCAATTTAACTACACTGTAAAAAAAAAAAAAAGTTGGGTCAACTTATACTAATTTGTTACCTGGCTGCCTTAAAATCTTAAGTTTAGTCAACTCAGATAAGTTTAATCAACTTGAAATGTTAAGTTGTACTAAGTGACAACTTAGATATTTGTGTTGACTAAACCTTTAAGGCAGCCAGGTAAAAAATTATTTTAAGTTGAAGCCACAAATTTCTTTTTTACAGTGTACCACTTTTTTTTTTTTTTTTTTTTTTTAAAGGGTCAATATGCAATGTTACATCATTTTAAATATTTATAATTCATGATTAACGGTGCCAAATAAATAATAACACAGAGAACTATATAAACATTCCACATTTAGTGGATATAAACACAAAACTGAATTAAGATCATTCAAATAGGATGACTTCAAATACTATGAGTTTAAAGTGTATGATAGGGTAGATTCACTATTAACAGTACAGCATATTCAGCTCGGAATAGTGTACAAATGATTTATACTTAACAGCGAGATCTTAAAATATATGTCTGTAAAATAGTGATATTTCTATCATTGTCTTTTCTTATGCCAGTCTCAGAGTAATGCCACCTGTGCAAACTGCGGTTTATTAAATTAAGTGCTTTTTAAGGTCAATATACTTTCCTAATAGCTTGTCACTTTTTATCACCATGGGTTTAGCTGTACCTTGATCCCCCCCATTCAGTAATTGTGCTCAACTCTGTCAGAGCTAATAGGCTCACCCTGTAATGTTTTTCAAATTTCAGCGTAGACCGAGCAAGTAATGCTTTGCATGCTTAAAATCCATTTCCATAAGTAAGTGCAATTTCCGTACAGTTTGTTGCTGTTTAATGAAGTGAAATCTTGTTTGTATTCATCCCCATTTCACAAGAAAAGCCACTGGAGCATAAGTGTCAGAATTAAAACAAATTAAAATTAAAGCTCCCGCTATCTTCAACCGAACACGACTCCACTATTCAGCTGAAACACGAGCCTTTGCATTAAATGCATTAAGAAAATTTAAAGACATGCTTTCCACTTTTTAAATGCAACCGGTACTTTTATTATTATTCTATTATCGGAACTATTTAAGCAGCTTTAATGATGGAACATGCAAATGGCGTGGAGTCGAGAAAATGGCTAACATTTATTTATCCTGGCTGTTCCCATGTCTTGTTGGTGCCATTAGAACAGCTCGCTGCATCCCATTCGCTCCCATTATCTCAGCTATCAGCGAAGCCCAACCAGATTCAAGCAGGGCCATAAATACTTCCCCTGGACCACATACGGCTTCCACATCATCTCCCAGGCACAGCTTAATGACAGGGAAAAAACACAATGGGTTTTTGCTCTCTTTTCCACCCTTCCTTCTCGTGCATTTCATATCGATGGCACAAAATATGTACAGAGGCAGCAACAAAGTTACATGTAGTTAAAAAGGTACATTAAACCATCATTTCCAAATTCTCTGACATGATTGATGGATGTAATCATGGTGCCCTAATGCACAATTCAGGCATCTATGTTTTACAGCACCAGGGTAACAGACCAGAAGGTACATAGGGATTGAAACAGCACTGGAGGAAATAAAAAAGAGAGAGAGAGAGAGAAAGAGAGGAGAGAGGGGAATGGCTGGCACCAACAAAGCAGAGTTGGGCATACATGATGCTTTAAACCTTGAATCTAGGAGTGTGGATTCCTTCATTATAGCTAATGAATCCAAGCAAACGATATTTGATGTGCTAAATGTCTGCTAGACAATTAGACATCACAATGAGCCTCATTAGAGCTCACTGGAAGATGGCATTACAAAAGCACTCAGGTACGGCTCTCAACTGGAGGTCAAATAAACGGTCAATGAAAGGGCATTGTTTAACAGACCATTAATGGGAAAGAGAATAAAGCGGTCACTGTTTACCAGTATTAGGGAGTATTATCTAAAGATGGCGACAACTTAAAAACACTTTTCGTATATTGTGAACAAAATTCTGTTTTTAAGTAGCCTGGTGTAACTCATCCAGTTAACAAGTTACTTTAACAAGCCATGTCGCTAGAACCTTTTTACAGTTAAATACTGTTGTGCCCCAGTAAAATATTACTGAAAATCCTTGTCTGATGGTGGAGATTACATTATACCGACTTGAGCATTTCCTTTGACAATAACTCAGCAATCATGTAAAGTGTGTTTCTATCATCTCTTTAGAATCAGAATTAGCCATTCGCGAAAGAATATCTAATGTAATCGGTCCAGATGGTTAGCAAAAATAGTGTGCGATTCAATTTGATTCATTCGGACAGTTCACTCACACGCATTGAATCGTCTGCTTCGGTGTCTCAGAATAGCACTAATTCTCGCAAATGTCATCTATCTTCGAGTGTCAGCAAAGAAACAGCTATTTATCGCGCTTGCAACTTCAAAATGAACACAGTCTGGTTTGAAGGTAAAGATAATTTATATCCGTATTTCCAAAACGGTACTATCAAAAGCATGCAGGCTGACATTTTTCCTTAGCGATGTACAGTGTGCAGTGTACATATTCAATATCAACATTTGACTCATATAATGTCAGTAAATGTTCACTGTACCTACTTCAGGAACTTTTACATTTATTATCATCCACCATAGACCGTGTTCGCTCCAATGTTTACATCAAGCAATTGACAACTTGCTTCACCGTATTTTATAACACTGTTGCTCCCCAGTAGAATAAGAAACTAAGCCAATTTGCCTGGATCGACACCGTCTCCTAAAAAGTATCGTTCTGCGCGATGGTGCGATGGAAAAGAGACTGTTAAACTAATATCTGAGATGAGGAAATAATCAAACGCGTTAGCTCAACAGCCCACTATTTCTCTGACAGTCCGATTCATAGAATCAATTATATGAAGCACTGGATTCCGATTCATTCCAATGAAGCTGTGATTCATTCTAGTGAATCGGTTCATCCAAAACATCGGAATCATTTTATTAAATCGGTTCGTGCTAAACGCTTCTCTCTCACCTATGTAGACTCTTTAAAAAAAAAGGTGCTTCACAGTGACATTGATGAACCTTTTTTTGTCTAAATGGTTCCACAAAGAACCTTTAACATCTGAAGAACCTTTCTGTTTCACAAAATATTCTTTGTGTTGTTCTTCAGATTATAAAAAAGGTAAGAAAGAGATGGTTCTTTAAAGAAACTTTGACTAAATGGTTCTTTGTGGAAACAAAAATGGTTCTTCTATGGCACTGAACCTTTTAAAGCACCTTTATTTTTAAGAGTGTAGTTTTGGGAACTATGCGGTTCATGTAAATGAACATTTAAAAATTAATTACCAATTTGACTCCCTGTGCATATCCATATACAGTGTTTTCGATTCAGTTATGCAAATTATGCTTTGTTGTGTTTGGATCATATGTTGTCACTTTAACCAACATAAGCTACTTAATAAAAAAAACTGCCTATTGTTGTTTTGCCTGCAAAAGTACTCCCTTATCACCCCCCTTAATAACTTAAAGACACTTTTTGTTTGTAGCCTGTAGCTAATTACTCAAAAAAAAAAACTTTAAATTATGGTTTGTTTCTAACTTGGCAAGCTACAATTTCAAAGCAGCTTCCCCAGCATTTCAGTTTACTAAGTTCACTAAGAAAACACTTCATTGTTACTAATGGATTATGAGCAATTTGGCCAGGAGGTTCAGGAAACACTTAAGCAGTGTAATGACAGGATTTGGAGGATTGGCTGAGATAGATGTACAAACACACAGTGCAGGAAACACTTTCATTAGATAGGGGTGAAGAAGTAGGGAAGGAGACGTGCACCTTGACCTTTTGAGGATTATTTGGCCCCTTGTGCACTGCAGGGGAAAATACATGGTAAACTCACTGGGGTCCTGCATTAATTTGCCTCCCGTGGCAGGCGACACTCGTAGATGTGTTGAAAAACATACCAGTAGAAGGAAACAAAGCAATCATTGGTGCATCTCAAAGCTTTCCATCAATCCACATTTGTTTTGCCGGGAAAAGCATGCACTATGACTCCCGTGTGCGTGAGTGTCACAGGTCTGAAAGATACTCAATGACAAGTCTGAGCTTGTCACTCAAGCAGCGCTGTGGCACAATGTCATGTGTTTGTTTGGGTAATGCTTGAGAGGCGTATCTAACGCCACCCTCTAAAATGCGCTCAGGTGTTGAGGACTGTACACATTAAGACCATGAGCCTTCCTCTTCCTCGACCCAAAGACCCTGACACAGAGGACAAAGTGTGTGCCTCATTTCCTGCTCCTAATCAATGTTTACACCCATTGGCGTGGCGACAAGCGCGTAGGGGTGCATATAAATCACCAGCTGACGGCGCTGTGCAAAGCATCAAGAGATCTGGCGCTTCTCTTTTCCTCTCTCTCGCCCCTTTTTACTGCTTATCTGTTTCAGTGGTGACTCTCTCTCTCTCTCTCTCTAATGGGTGCAGTGGAATTACAGCTAATTACGGATGTAAATGGACCCGAAGAGTGACAAAGAGCCTGCTTGTAATTCCACTCTAAATTGTCTCTTACCTCAGCAGAAAATTTATCACAGGAGACAATGTCAACTTTTACAGGGAAGGGCTATTTGCATTTGCGCATTCATTAGCGGGGCATGATCACAGGGCTGGCAGTAATGGCAGGAGAAATGCTGCCCACCCGCTCCCCACCAAGGCACCTGATAGGGGATAATCTGATAAGTTCCCCCTCAACAGACTCAAAGGGAGCAGGAGGATATTATGGGATGGGCGGAGAGGGATCTGACACAAATGCCTGATGTTCTGACAGCCTCTGAAAGCCAAAGCGAAGCACTGTGTAATCACATTCCATTTTACATGGCAAAAGACCAGTGAGCACAGCGCCACACAGACAGACGCCGAGCGCAGTCAAACCCGCATCCGAGATCCGCGAGCGCGCGAAAAAGACGCTCCCTACCGCGTTGACTGGTGCGACAGGAAACCTTGTTGTGATTTATGTTGCTTTAGATATGACTGCTACTTACGCAGTAGCAAGACATCGATCTGACAAAGCAAAGCAAACAATAAAGAGGGAAGGAAGATGATGTGCTTAGTGAAGTGAAGAAATGGAAAGTGTACCTATAAGAGCTAATTATCTGCACACATAATTCTTCAGGTTAAGACAGGGGGCTTGAATGCAGGCCAGCAGGCTCGGGTTCTGGGAGATGACTGTGTCAAAGGGCAGGAATGAAAGAGGGGGGAACTGCCGAGACCCCGGCCAACCAGACAAAAATGCATTACGGCAGAAAGATACATTTATACCACCCCACGGACTGTCATCTAAATCACAGCGCTCTGAAAATATATACATGGCTCTCAGATTTTTTTTTTTCTGTGTGATCTTATGAGGCCTATTGTTTACCATAGAGACTTACGTTGCATTCAAGTTCTACGTTTTGTCAGTTCATCCAATGACCTTGGCATTGCATAGTGTTTTGCAGACAGGTGTGGACTACAGTTACAAAGTTTAGTTGTAGGAGGTTTCAATAAGTTATCCTTAATCCCAAATAAACACTCTGTAATAAATTAAAAGAGGCTTTGAAATAAGAGAGCTTGCCGTAATAAAATCTGCCGCAGGAACTCGCAACTTTTACAGCGCTCTATAACAATCATTGAGTGGGTTCACAACCCACAGTATGAATACAGATAGCCCATTACAACCCAACCTCCAAAGGCAGTGGGAAAAAAACACATTATTTGCTATGATTATATCATATCTTTTGGATTCATTCCTTGCTATAACTGTTGGAGGTTTTAATTAGATGTACACTCTGGGCGGTTAGCATTGTGTCGTTAATAATAGCATATAAAAGCAATAGAAGACAACCGCTGACACTTTTAATAGTTGGAGAAACAAGATGCAGTATGCCAGTGGTGCCAGGAACAGCTCTATACTTCATGAGAGCGAGATTACTTCAAAAGCTTAGCCGTTAGCACTGAGTTACACGCCACGGCATAGAGGAGTTACAAGGTCAATGGATGGTTCTGTCAGGATGTTCCATAACAGGTGCTTCGCATAATGACATCACCTTAGAAGCATGAAAGAGTCACTTATATTCTTGAACATAGCTCAGCATAATTCTAATGCCATCATTTTAAAATAAATGCTCTAAATCAAATGAATTGCAGTGTAGCTGTTTGAGTGGTTGAGGGGGGAGGTGTTAGCTAGCCTGTTACATGGAATGTTTGCTATTTTTTCATTCGCATCTTTGTTTGTTGCACTTGTATGAATTCATGATTTACATAAATCATACATTCTGAGAACTCTGTATGCCCACATTAACAAGGACTTGCATTCTGGGAAAAGATCCAGTTGAACATTGGCAGCAAGTTTACCGGGACATGTCCTGGCACTACAGAGGAGTGCTAAACAGTGTATATTTTCCCAACCCACAATTGCACCATG
The DNA here is from genome assembly GCA_019740295.1 of Labeo calbasu. Lineage (NCBI taxonomy): Eukaryota > Metazoa > Chordata > Actinopteri > Cypriniformes > Cyprinidae > Labeo > Labeo calbasu. The sequence goes on from JAHKKF010521806.1 coordinate 13,809, forward strand.
ATTTGTTTTTATATAAATGATTTTAAAATGATTATGAAATCAAGTCCATTAAAAAATGATTTAGAATATATATACACAATAATTATAATTTAATATTATATATGTATATATATGTATATATATAGGCTTTATATATATATATATATATATATATGTAAGTACGAGTGGCGATGTTTTTGAAAGCAGGCTCTTATACTCATCAAGATGGTATTTATTTCCATTAAAAATACAGTGAAGAAAGTAATTTTTATTCTAATGGTTTTAATATATTTTAAATATAAATGGCAAAGCTAAACAGCTATTTTAACAGCTATTACTTCAATGTCACATGATACTTAAAACTCATTCTAATATGCTGATTTGGTGCTATTTTACTAACAATGTCGAAATAGTTGAGATGCTAAATATTTTTTTGGAAACCATTTTTAACAGAATTATTTGATGAATAAAAAATAAAAAAGGGCAGCATTTATTTGAAACAGAAAATTTGTATCTATTATATATTTAGAAATAGTGTTTACTGTCACTTTCAAACAATATGATGCGGTCTTGATGAATAAAAGTCTATATTTTATATATATTATTTTATAATAATCTCTCTCTCTCTCTCTCTCTCTCTCTCTCTACATATATATATAAATATTTAATTTTAAATGTACAATGTACAAATACTTCTCTAAATGTGTATATGTTATATGTTATACAGGATTTGTGACCACGGATCACAAAACCAGTCATATAGGTTTTTTTGAAACTGAGATTTACACATCATCTGAAACCTGAATAAATAAGTTTTCCATTGATGAATGAAATAGTTGCTGAGATGCAACTATTTGAAAATCTGGAATCTGAGAAAATCACCTTTAAAGTTGTCTGAATGAAGTTTAGGAATGCATATTACTAATCAAAAATCAAGTTTTGCTATATTTACTGTAGGAAATTTACAAAATATCTTAAAGGAACATGATCTTTACTTAATATCCTAATGATTTTGGGCATAAAAGAAAAATCGATCATTTCGACCCATACAGTGTATTTTTTGCTATTGCTACAAATATACCCGTGCTACTTAAGACTGGTTTTGTGGTCCAGGGTCACATTTATGCTATATACTTTCGCATTTTAAGGTGTCTATGTACTTCAAATTAATAAAAAATGAGTATTAGATAACAGACACCTTGATTAACAAAGGAAAACATGCAAACTAAATTTGCTACTGTATGTTTTGCAGTACTGCTTTGGGGAGGTTGCACTGGGGCTGATCTGCTCTAGTTAGTCATTAGACAGAAGCAGAGCATTCCACTTCCTCAGCCTTTTGGCAGACATGCAACTGTGCACTTGCTGGCGTTCCTTCTCCGCCGCATCTGAAGCTTGGGCTCACACAGCTGTACAAACAGCGCACAGCTCCGAGCGGCCATCTTGACTAAAGCGTTTATGGGACGCCAGCAGTCGTAATTACGCTTTGATTTGTAGATGCTCGTTCTGCGCCGTTATCTACCCGTGTCAAGAGTCACTGATAGAGGGGAAGTAGTTTGCCCGGCCCACTCCGTCGGAATTCAAAGTGCTCACTAATTTCAAAGGGCGATTCATCTCCCTCCTCTTTGCATTAATTCACGGGCGCCGTGCTACAAGAAGAGTGGTCCAGCCTCTCTGAGCAGATGCGGTAATCTCAGGTCTCCTCTGCCTTTTGGTGACCCCGGTCGCCACGGCAAGTGTCTAGGGCCGCTCTCCCCTCACACTTTCATCAGAATCCTATTTCCTCCCCTGTAAGGCGACCTGGGCTGAAACTCTACCTCTCATACTACTGATTTTCAGTGCTCATGATGGATGAGTCCCACTCCGACTCCCTCAGCCTGTCTATCAGACTCCCGCGATTAAAACGTACAAATGGCCGGTGGCCCCCTCCCCGCTTTCGCAGTCACCTCCACTGCCCCTTCATCCCCTTCCCGCATCACACTCTCTCTCCTCTCCCGCTCTAAAGCCCCAAACACCGCTATTCATCTTGCTGAAAAAAACATCATTTATTTTGTACTTCCCTGATAATTTACTTTTTTCTTTCTTTTCCTTTCTACAGGAATTCTCCATTTCCCTATAAAATGAAAATTCATCTAGAATTACATCTTATGTCATCATTATGTTTATTAAGCGTGGATGATGTATATGAACAGCGCTGGCTTGCCGCTGAGTGCTTAATGATGCATAAGATTAAGCCGAGGCTCTCAGCTGTGCTGTGACTCCCCTCTGGTTCCCATGCTGCAGTAGCATGCTGGGAGAACAAGCTCCAAACGGCCATCAGGTGAATGGAAATAGCACTTTGTGTGTGTGTGTGCGCGTGTGCATGTGTGCCCATCTATCCTGCATTTTTTTTTTGTTTTTGCATGTGAGCGCATGACAGAAAGAATAAAAGAACAAAAGAGAAAATAGATCATGTTTGAAAATCTCCAACTCGCAGCTTTGAGTTTGTCCGGTTGCATTACAAGAAACAATGTTGTCTCGGTTCCACTTTGTCTCCGCGTCCCTCTATCTATAAACCACCCACATAAGAGAGAAGCTCTTTTCTGTCTCCCCATATCTGGCTCTCACTCTGTCTTTTCTCGGTCTCTTCATCTTTCTTCCCTCCGTAGCCAGACTAGCGCGCTCCGGCATTCTCTGACAAAAACATTATCCTTCTGCTGCTAAACAATCCAATAAAGCTCTCTACGGGGAAGAACTTAACCTCTTGTCTCGTCTGCTGATGCTTTTCCGACCACGTGACGCCTGCTACAGTAAATTCAAATCATTAGTCTTCTCACCCCCATCAAAAAAAGGGAAAAAACTTCTATTAGTAATGGAGACCTCGTAAGAGACCTTCCTCCGAGAGGACTGCCTTCCCAATTCCCAGTGGAAAAATCCAGCGCAAAAAACTAATTCTACTTTTAATAATCTGTCATGAGGACCAGAGGCAGTCATAAATTATGTGGGGAGCATGTGCGAGAGCGAGCCACAAGAGGGAAATCGGAGGAGGGAGGAGAAAAAAAAATCAAAGCCCAAGTTTGACAAAGTTTGCTGAAGATAAATAATAACTTACAAACAGGATTAGTTGTAAAGTCACAGGCGAGCGCACAGCCGAGCGCTTCCCATCAGCCCATGCAGAATGAAGAATTTACAGCTACACCTGTCATTAGCTCCCCCCCATCTCATTCCTCTTTCCAATGCGGCCCCCCTTTTTCATATTCATTATCCCTCTGCGTTCTTTTCCTCACGTGCTGTCTTTTATCATTAACCCTTTGTGAGAAGCCCACGTTAAAGGTCCCAAGGACGCGTCGGAGAGTTGCGTGGGAGGACAGGAAGAAGAACACACTGAGAAAACGGCCAGGGTAAATAAAGACGAGAAACGTGGCAGACGTTCGCGGCGTTAATCGCTAGCTGAATGAGTTTGCGGGGGTCTTAACGACCGCCTCCAGTCACCCGGGAGCACGGGCCGATTCATCAATGGGATATCAATGGGAATCATCCACGGGGGATACTTCCACGATGACTGTGTGCGTATGTCGCCGCATGTTGGGCTAACGGCTGGGCTCTTTGTCCCTGTGTCAATATCTCGGCAAACTATCGACATGCATCATAATCCCGCCTCTCGATCAAGCGCAGACTAAAGAACAATCTCCATTAGATGACGGCGCCGGGGTTGGGTGATAAATGCCCCCTGACGGTGGGGAAGGAACTGCGTAAAATAAAGAGGCATGTTCCTACATGTCTTGTCAAAATTGTATTGATTTAATCATCTACAGAACCACACATTCTTGGCTACTGTAGCGTGCAGTAACCTGGGCGCAGTTTGCAGTCACCGGGCACACGGCGCTCTCTCCCTCATTGGCTTTGCAGGTGATGAAATACACAGCGAGCGGATCTCTAATTTTTTTCCCTCCGATGTTGGCCCAACAAAAACACTGGCAATCCCATTTCATTTCTATTTAGAGGCTGAGGAAGTCTATATATAACACTCAAGCCTAAGCACCTCGCTGGTGACACATCCAGCGGATGGAGGGAGGGGGGGTGGATAAATAGCTCTAGTCCTTCATCACAGAGACAAAGCCAGTGTATTCCCCTGGCCGGAGAGCGCCGGCCAGAGGTCTGCCCCGCTTATTTAACAGCAGGTGTTTGGAAAAACGCTCACCTTGGGAAACAACTACATGCTCTTCTCCCTCAGCTCCCAAGTAAACAATCAATCTGAGGGGTCTGGAAGTCACATCCCTTCGTGGGACAAAGTCATTGAAGCAGGAACTTCTTAGTCAGTCGAATTATTGCGTTGTGATCGTCCCCCTGCAAGACTCTGCTAGAACTTCCTCCGTTGGGGAACACAAACAAACGTACGTTCTTGATCACTACTAACTGTCTTAACTATGTTTTAAACATCCTCAGCGCATAAGACTTCTTAAATTATAACAATAAACAAAAACAATAATGACAATAAAAGCTGTTGTAATAAAATGAGATCCTAATGGTTTCGTGCTCGCAGCAGATGAGACTATATACATTCAGAAAGCTAATCTTGTTCATAAGGTCCGCTTAAAATCCTCTATAAAGTTTTTATGAAACACTTCACTACTCATAATATAAAAAACCTGCTAAAATGGCCTAGATGGAAATGAGATTACTGATTCCTACTGAAACAGGCGGCTCAGAAAGTCAAGTCCTCAATTTTCATCCTTTCTTCAATTCCAGCAAGAAACTCAATCATATTGGGACAGTAATACAAGCCAAGGACAGCTCACTCATTCTCAATCCTGTCCTGGTTAGAGGAACGCTTGCAGAGCACTAAAACACTGTGTGTTCAATTCAAATGGGAGAAGGCAGAGGCCAGCTAGATTCGCCATGATGTCTGTGGTCTGATAGATCACCTTCCTCAGTAAGGACAAAGAGAATGAAGATGACTGTGCTGCCAGCCACAATACAGATGAGACCAACACCTCTGAGTAAGTGGAACACTAGCTGTCTGACTGTCCATTTGTTAAACCTCCGACAACAAAGACAGAGCGGCTAGAACATTGCTTACATGGTGACACAATCATCGTGACAAAAAAACTGTGCTTAGATTCAGTAGCCAATTCAAGAATGGAAATATTTTAGTCATGGCAGATTTTTATTTACTTTTTTGTCTCTTTCATAGCACAGGAGACTTGACAGAATTCATTTAAGTGTGGCATTAGTTTTGACTCACATGTTTTTCTAGAGAAAAGAATAAAACTACCAATTGGTGATATACAGTATAGAGCTAAAATTATGTCGATAGCATAACTCAGATTATTCTGTTCTGAAAGAATTCCATTCTCATTGCAATATCAGACTTTTAGGTCTAGAAGATATGGACAGGCGATATGGAAAATTAATTAATTCATTTATTTTTTTTGCAGAAGAATCACGATTCACAATATTATCAGGATTCTTTGTGATGTTGGTTTTACTATTTTGCCAGTTGTCTCAGCAGTACAGCCAAACTAATTTTCCTATTAAAAACAAATAAAACAAAAAACGAAATAAAAAATAATGACAGATATTTAGGCCAAAGTGAGTGAAGATAAAAATCTTTGTCATTATTTTATCATTGTTATTAAAAAATAAGAACAAAGATACAAATTACAAATGCACAAAATATACAAATAAAACAAACAGTGCTTTATTTTTTCAGATACAGTAGGCTGTGAAACTTGAATGAACAAATCTAAGAAATAAAACACTATATACACTTGACTGTATGAATTTTACACTGATTCTTATTAAAGCAATTGTATTAAAGTTCTTCAGTCAAGAGTGGTTCTTCTCTTTGTGTTTTGTTATTTTATTAACATTAAAGAAATAATTAACCCAAAAATGAAAATTCTGTCATCAAGAAATTAACACAGGTTTGGGACAACAAGAGAGTGAGTAAATAATAACATAATTTTAATTTTGGGGTGAACTATCCCTTTAATGACAAGAACTGCAAACATCTAATATAAAGGCATGAGTCCATTTTTCTCTCAAATGGACATAACCAGCTGTGTTTATATGTAAACATTGTGCATTTTCGCGCAATCAGACATGAAAGATAATTTAGTCCAGTAATCAGGCACTGTTTGACAAGCTTTTTAGTGTGTGCACGATTCAGGTGTACACACTAAGAAAAAGCACGTCAGAGCAGCACACAAATGAAGTTTTTTTTAACCGGCAAGGCTTTTAAGCACATGCAAATAATGTAGTTTTGTGATTGCAAGTAAGTGCAGTGTACCGTGAGTGTAACTCTACCACTGAGTTAACATTTGATGTAAATGTATGTCGTATTGTACAGTATCCACCTTTTTCTTCCCTTTAAAGTGGGCACGGCCATTTGTAAATTTTATGTGTCTGGCTTCCGGTCTCATCCGCGTCCAGCTATTTTTAGCTGTACAAAACAACTCGTTTTGCTGCTAGATATTGCTTAACATATTATTTTATTGTATTATCTTAATTATGGGCACACTGATTTGTAGTGCAAACAGTTTTACTGTTTACTGCATGTTGTTATTCTTCTCGTTATTTCCCTATAGTGGCTAATGTACCAAAAGTCTCACCCATAGGCTCACCTCCGCGTTAAAGAATAAGGTGGATATTGAGACGGAGATGCCAAAACTGCAACGGATAGAATGAGCACTGTAGCATGATATTACAATATTTCTTCAAAATCAGATAGTGGAGACATTTTAATCGTCCGTGATCAAATGATATCATTGTGATATCACACACCCCTAGCTGAAGACTTTGGTGGCTGAGCAGCAGATTTTTGAGATCTACAAATCTAGAGATGACATATGAGATTATCTCCACACTTCTTTAAGCAACATTAAAACATGTAAACTTTACTATTTTAGAGCCCTATGATTTCCACGATGTGGAAAACGTGGATGGAATCACGGAATCCAGTCATAAAAATGGAATTTACTGAATAAAGCGGAATGTCACGTAATTTGTCAAAGTTTGAATGAATTAATCAATAGTAGGTCATTACACTTATGTCAAACTGCAATAAATATTACGCCGCCATAAAAAATACCATTTAAATGTGAATCCTGCATGTTCTGCGTGTCTCTGTTTTAATGAATGGAGCAGATGAGCGGTTTTGTTTACTACACACACTGAAGCAGGTGT
>JAHKKF010521806.1:21001-35768 GCA_019740295.1 Labeo calbasu
GTGTCGTCTCACTAAATTAGGACATAAATACATGAACAATATCTGTTGAGAGTCATTTCATGAGCATTTGACCATTCCATTTTAGGAAAATTAGCATTGTATTATATACACAGAAATGTAAAGGTAGACACTACTACCACTAAAATGAAACAAACATTATTTTTTAGGGTATAATCGCACAACATTTCTTCCATGTTTTAATTTTAATAGTAAATTCCCCTTTGTTTGCCAAAAAAAAAGTTTGCTTAATTTTCAATAATTAAAAGGTAAATTAAATTAATGTTTTATGCTATTTTAAGAATAAATTTGAATAAATTAAGTATGCATTCAAATAATTAGACATGCTAAAACACAGAATTTGATAACAATATAACATATGGTGAGAAAAAAATAAAACATTTCATAGGGCCCTAAACATGTAATTTTTGTTAAACCTTTATTAATGTGAAACTTATGTGAAATTGTATAAGTGTCATGATTTTAATTAATTAGACATGCTCTTTGATTAATACAATTAAATTTAACCATTAAAAAGGAGTTGAGAAAACTTAAAACGGGAAAAAACGGAATTTGAAAAAAAAAAAAAAAAAAACAGATTTAATTGGGCCCTACTATTTTTAATGCATATTTATGTATTTAATATTTAGTATCTATATTTTAGTTGCATATTGTATTGTTTTTAATATGACAATATACAATGTACATTTATTTACGATGTTGTCATTTAAAAGACCTTAAGAACACTTTCAATGGGTCTTTAGGCGAAATTGTAGGAATATCACCTTTAAGTTGCGCCAAGTTTCTTTATCCAGGCACAGCAAAACGAGATGTAGCCGAGTGGGGTGGGGGTGAGCTTTCACTCTGTGTGTGAACAGTAGTCATATATTACAGTGCTGCTGGATCAGCCAGGGCAGTAACTCATTCTGTTCCTGCTGCCTGTTCCGTCCTACCTTACTGCCAAGGAGTCACTTCAGAAGGTCATCCCTTTCATCAAGTATTCTATTTGCATCCAAAATTGTATGTACATGAAAAATGTGCCGGAGTGTTTGCCGAGGCCCAGAGAGGCAGATGAAATTTCTGTAGCCTGATGCACGCTAACCTTTGCAGATGGCACCGCTATTGCTGAAAAATGGATTGCTTAATAAAGCATATCATCCGACATATTTGCTGCTTGGCTGACCAAATAGAGGTTGTTTTTTGCACAAATTTCTTTGTCAAATTTGTCAATGTTCATGTCATTTTTGTTTTAGGTCATGGAATGCGGCGGAAATTCCAAGCGTGTCACGCAGGACCAATTTGTAGCCGCTTCTGGGGATGAACCGATATTTTCCACAAGGTTTATTCCATAATAAGACAAAGCTGGGTCCTGGCTCGACTAGAATTTCTTTATGTATTTCTGATTATTGCCTGGCCAGCGGTGGGCCGGGCGGACTGTGATAAAAACCAGCCAAGCTGATTAATAGGAACATCATAAGAATATTACCGATAGCACCTCATCTTATATCTGTGTGTAATTTAGTCTGTCTTTCTGGACATGCCCATGTAATTACGAGCAGCGGCTCGAGCAAGGTGGAACGTGCTAAGGCACCGAAACAGACTTAAGGAAGCATCTTAATTTTCCAACCTAGCCATCGTTGAACGTCGTATTCAAAGTACCCCATAAAACGCGAAAAGCGAGTGATGAATGGCCCACGCCAGCGTGTGCCGCTTTCACACTTTCGCCCGCTCGAAAGTGTACGCCACTTTGAGACATCTGATACAGAAGAAGCTCCCCAGACTCTGTTTGTGAATGTCTTTCATCAAACTTGCATATGAGAGCAGCCACGTGCTACATAGGCTCTTAGCCACACGCTTTGCCTCCTCTGATGGTCCGGCCAACCAATCCATCTTCCTGAGTGCTCCCACAGATGAGAAGTGGGCACTAGGCGCTTTCGTCGCTGAGCTACAGCAGGAGATGAATTGGAGTGCCATAGCCCACCTCCAGACTGTCCCAGTATAGCAATCTGGACCCCGGCGCTGTGCAGCGAGGGACGCTCTTATCCTCCCATCCACCCAGAGAGGAGGCAGACTCACCCAGCCCCAGGAGGCCCAGGAAGCGCGGAGGCGGCCAGAACGCTGCCTGCTGGGGCCTTCCACCCATTCACACGGGCAGACCACGGGAGATGAAGCGGACACATGGATCTCGAGGCTACTGCAAGATGCTTTGATTGTTGTCCTGCTGACGATATCTGACTACTTACTAAAGTAAAAGACGACAAAAGTTGCGGCGACAGCACTGATCTGAAAGTCAAAACAATTCGTCTGATGTCCCACTGTGAACATCACAAAAATATTTGAAAAGTGTGTGGCACAGACTGTAGAGCCTGTAAATTATACATCCTGCCTATTTCAGAATACTGTACCCTTTAACAAGCCATATTAACATAGTCACTGTTAAAGTACGTATTATATAAATACCGTATATGAATAGAATTCTACATAATATAATTACAAGACTTTTTAACAGAACTGTTTATTGAACCTTTAGACAAAATTTAAATAAATAAATACAACTTTAAAAAAGCACACAAGTGTATACAGGCTTTTATAGCACATAAAGTATGATTTAGGAGAATATGGGAGAATAAAACTTAATATGACATCCAAAAAGAAATGCAATCTGGTGCATTTGCAAGTATTTTATGGCAAAATGGTAAGAATAATTCATCATAGCTTGTCATGTAAATCAATGAGATCTTTATTGCATTCTAGCACATTATATTAAATGAATATAAGCATCAGTTGCCACTCTCAATAATTATGATCTCTTTGATTATATTTACATGCTTAGTTTTATGATCTAAGCTCTGTAGTTTTCATTGTAGGGGGCAAAACAAATATGCAATGCAATACAATCATAATTTAGAGATGTACAAATAAATGTTTGTACATGTGATGTATCATTTTTGGATAATCAGATTTTAATGTGCGTTTTCCTAAAATAATGTATAGATAATGCAAGTTGCTTTAGTCCAGTAAGTGTTCATCTTGAAATATTACTAACAAAATAAAATGAATTCTTATATTTATTTCACAAAAAGACATATATACCTAGAGTTGAAAGTGAACCATTTTTTCTTTTTATTTATTTATTTATTATTTGTGCATCAAATGTGATATAGTAGGCTTTATAGGGTTAATAATTAATTTACAATGACATAATTTGACCAAAAAAAACCCTTTATGTGTCTATATAGGATTTTTTGTGACCAAACACATAAAAAGTGAAATGAAGGGCTCATTTTATTAGCCAAAAAAAATAAATAAAATGAAGTCAAGGATATAGGCCCAATTGCCATCATTCATGCTATGCTAAACATTTCTTGTAAAATGTCACTTCACGTTTGCAATTAATTTCAGAATTAATAAGCTATATTTCTAGGCTAAGGAATCAAACTAATGAAACTCTTGATACCCAAACAATGAATCATGGTGCTACCTGGAATGATGGGAAGGTAATTGAAGTAACACACTGCCGAGATGCTTGCACTTTGACCACGTAATGCTTCATTTATGCGAAGAGAGATAACTTGGGTAACAGATAGACACGTTAAGGAGGGAAAACAAACAAACCCGATCAGCCAGACACATGGAAACATACAGCACACACAAATGTTTAGATGAACGAACACACGAGCGCAAGCCAAATGACATGCGTGTGTAGGCTATCGAATTTATATTACGCCCTCGCTGGGAAATTCTCAAGGGAAAAAAATGCACAGCAACTAAATACCTGACCCCTGTCAAGCTTTGTAAAAAGCCTATGTCCTATCCTTTGGCACCGGGCTACTGTCAGTCTTTCTCTCTTGCTGATAGCATCAGGCAGCAGGGTGGCCAGACACGCAAGACAGGGAGCAAAAGTTCTAGAGGAGGACGTTGTGTTATATTACCTCCTCTGTCTGGTATCAAGTGTCCTCCATCTGATGTTAGGCATGGCCCTCTGATCAAAAGGCCTCCTGAAGCAAAGGATCACTGTCTAAAGAGAGCTGCTACAGGTAAGAGTCCAGACACAAAACATTGCCATGCCTCTTTGACACTAGTGCTGCTCCAAACTGCAGTTAAGCCCTTGGGAAAATGCATTTTCAGCACTGTCTACATGCAGTAGATCTTGTGATAAATTGTCGCTGAGAGTCAAAGAAAATGCGTTTCAGACACTCATTTTTAAAGGGACAGTTCACACAAAAATGAAAATTCTTTCATCACGTCTTCATCAGATCTGCCTCATCCTCATGTCGCTCTAAACCTGTATGACTTGCTTTCTTCTGTGAAACACAAAAGGAAAAAAAAATTGTTACATTTGCTATTTTTTTGTTAGTTTATATATATATACAGTGCATATATGTATATATTGTAATGTATATATATATATACAATATCAAAGACATTTTAGTAAAGTTTAAACCTTTTTTTAAAAAATTAAATCTTGTATCATAAATATAAAATTAAGATAATGGAACATTAAAAAAATTGCATTTTTAAAAAATAAAAATAATACAAATATGTAAAAGAATGAGAATGATAGCTTGGTAGAAGGAGAAATTTTATAGAATGGCCTAATTGCTCTTTTTTTTAGCACATTTACACTGATGGGAACTGGAAATTAAAAAAAAAATGCAAAAGCACCATAAAGGTATCATAAAAGCAGTGTTGCCAAGTTGGCAGTTTTCCTGCAGAATTGGGCTACTTTAACACTGTTGCCATGTTGTTTTTCATGTCCGTGGGTTGAAGCGACTCCAATAACGCAATATATAGCCCATGGAATGCTCATTTTACCAGGGGAACCCTGCAAAAAAAACATGTATTTTACCCCCCAGAAAACCACCCCTCAAAATACCATTGGGCTAGTTTTGAGTAGCAATTGGGTGGGTGTTGTTGTAAAAACCTGGCAACCCTGCATAAAAGTAATCCATACCAGGGTTACCAAAATGGCAGTTAACTAAAACTAAAACCAAGACCATTAAAAATAAATAAAATAGTAATAATTTTAACTGGAAATTGTAATACAATTTTAACTTCAACTGAAATAAAATGTGTATAAAATAACTGAAACTGAAATAAACTAAACTTTTTAAATGTTAAAATACTATTTTAATTAAAACAAAAACTAATACAAAGTACAAAAACACAACAACATATAAAAAAGCCTAACTGAAATGAAAATGTAAACAGAAAAAATAAAAATAAAAACATTAATTAAAAAAAAACGAATAGTATCTCAATTATACTACAATAACATTGTTCCTTACTCCATCACAATAGTCTTATAGAGCCATACAGTAGTTTTGTTTAAAAAATAAACAAATAAATAATAAAAAGGAGACATTTTATTCATTATTAATTGATGTAATCCAGTGAGCTGTTATCATCTTATCTAGCCAGATTATTGAGCTAGTGAGCTGAGCTTGAGAACTAATTCAAATGGTGAACGAAACATTCAGAGAAGTTTTGTGAACCAAATCAACTGATTCATGAACCTGACTCATATGAAGGATTCACTTATGAACCAGACATCCATACTTTTCACTGTTATTTATTTTCAGTAAATACCAACGTAATTTCTAGTTTGTTTGTCTATCAAAACCACATGCGCAAGATGTATATGCTACTTTCATGATACTTTGATAATGTTTTTGTGACCTCTAGCAAAAAGCAGGAGAAGAACCTAAGTCATATAGTTTCAGAGCAGGGTTGCCGGGTTTTCACACCAAAACTTTCCCAATTGCTACTCGAAACTAGCCCAATTGTGTTTCGAGGGGGTCCGCTGTTAAAAATTCCATTCCAGAGGGTAAAATACATGTTTTTTTGTCAGGGTTCCTCTGGTAAATTTGCATCTCAGGGTTAAATGTGACGTTATTGGGGTCGCTTCAACCCCTCGGACATCAAAAACTACCTGCAGCAACAGTGTAAAAGTAGCCCAATTCCGCGGGTAAACAGCGGACTTGGCAACACTGTTTCAGAGTAAATGATGACAAAATTTTCATTTTGGGTAAATTTTCCCTTTAAGACTATGAAAACATAAAACAAAAATATCCCAAAAGCTTCAACCAAGTTGTATCAAGCGCCTGCCTTCATGGCACCAGAGTCCATACATTTGTCTCCGCATACATTTATCACCCATCTCCAATCATCTGTGGCTCACGGTGGTGCCGTGAACCCAGCATGTAATCGATAGACAGATACACACTCTTCATATGTTATGGTGTGGGGACAATATCTGTGCACTTCCCGTGCCATTTCACAGTTCAGCCTTCCAATTAACCTGCCCATGTTACCACGCCAATCATGGGGGGGTGGCTTTATCGACAAACAGCATACAAAGAATAATGCTGTTAGGATGATGTAGCTCACTGCAGGGGGGCTCCTCTCCGGCTGGCGACAGGGAAGTTTGCTCCAGTCATTTATCAAGTCCTGGCTGGCCACCGAAGGGCTGCCCTGTCCCCTCGGTCCGCTTGCCACTCCTGGGGGAGGGGCAGCGCGCAATATGTGCACTTCAGCGGTGAAGAGAAAGTGCTGATATGCCCAGCGCCGCTAAGTTTGATGGATCTGTTGTTGTCATTTGCCCGTGCGCCGTCCCCCCCTCCACAAAACAAAAGGAATCATTAACTCTTTTGTGCCGCTCAGGAGTTTTATAGGTTCCAGATAATGCAGAAGGAGATGGGCTACAGATGGGGTCGGCTAAGGGAGGGGGGGACTCGCGTTCACAGGCAGGCCACGCTAAGACTCCGCTCTCAACATGCATGGATGGATCCACACAGAGAGCTGATTACAGGATGATTTAGTGACTGCTGATATTGGCTCGCTCATCCTCACACACACACAAACATACATATGTAATTCTCTTAAAATTCAGATGTTAACTTATATCTATTGTACTCCTAAAGGACTACCACAAAAACAAAATTATTTTAGCATTTACTCACCACGTCGTCCAAATCGTACGACTGACTTTCTTCAGTGGAGCACAAAAGAAGATATTTTGAAAAATGTTTCAGCTGCTCTTGTACATACAATGAATGCCAACACAGCAGTGCTGCTATTGTCACCTAAAAGTGAAACGATTAAAAAAAAAAATAGTACACTTTGGTAATAAACCTTCGGAAATTAAAGGAATAGTTAACCCAAAACTTTAAATTCTGTCATTAATTCCTCACCCTCATGTCGTTCCAAACCCGTTAAAATCTTTGCTCATCTTCGGAACACAAATTAAGATATTTCTGATAAAATCCCAGACCTTTCTGACCCTCCATAGGCAGCGATGTAACTGAAATGTTCCCAGACCCAGAAACTGTACAAAGTTTTCACCAGTTTCAACTTAAAAATTTAAGTTAAATGAACTTAAAAGTACAAGTCATTTCAACTAATAAGTTAAATAAATTTAAAATTACAAGTCATTTTAACTCACTTTATTGTAGAGAGTTGAAATAACTTGTAGTTTTAAGTTGATTTAACTTAAAATTTTAAGGCAGCTCCTGAATTTAAGTTTTTAAGTTGAAACTGGTAAAAACTTTTTACAGTGTAGTAAGAATATGGTTCAATTGTAATTTTACAAAGCATCATGTTTATGTTTTTCATCTAAAACGTACATTTTGGATACAAATATATTAAGATTTTGGGCCTTGGCACAAACTAAAATAAGCAGGTTAAAGTTGAAGTACTAAAATTACTAAAACTAAAGCAAACATTTATTAAAGGGAAAAAACAACTAATAATAATGAAAATAATAATAAAAGCATGTAACAAAATTACTAAAACTTAAAATTAAAAATAAATAAAATCTAACTCAAAATTTTAATAAGTATGACAACAAAAATACAAATAATACTAAAATAACATTGCAATGAGGTCAAAAACTTTTAAAGCTGTCATGTTAGTGTGAAATTAATTGACATTCAGTCTTCTGAAGTGACATGATCACTTTGTTTTTCATATACACCATAAATCACCTTCAAATCAAACCAAAACCAATTATCAACTCATTCAGACTACATCAAATATGGCAACAAGAACTGTCAATCAATATGAAACCTCATTGTTTCTTTTTTTTTTTTTTTTTTGTATAATGTGACCAAACATCATGACGCACCATATTTGATGCAGTATATGTAAGCTTACATTGATCAATGCAGTCAAGTCATATGGACTTATTTTTGGAGCTTACAATTTTTGGACCCCATTGGCTTTCCCTGAACAAAAACTACTGAAACGTTCTTTAAAATATAAACATAAAGCTAAGTCAGTGATGCCAAAATGATCATTTTTTTCTCCTTTTAAACTTTCAAATGGGTGTATCTGACCATAGGATTATGAATAGTAATGCAGCACTATTATGAGCTATCCAATGTTGACCCATCACACTGAGCTACAAACCAGCCCTCACAATGAAGCCCCTTTTGACTTTGTGTAAAGGCTGAATGTATTCATTCTGTAAATCCTGGCATGAAGTCTAGCAGACTGCTGGGCTCTCTATTGCAATCTAATTGTAAGCACGCCTCCTTTTCTGCAGTAAACATAAGTGTAATTCTCCACTCCCTATGGGAGACTGCAGGAAGATGGGTAGCACACAGCACCCACTCT
This sequence comes from Labeo calbasu, assembly GCA_019740295.1. NCBI lineage: Eukaryota > Metazoa > Chordata > Actinopteri > Cypriniformes > Cyprinidae > Labeo > Labeo calbasu. The sequence goes on from JAHKKF010521806.1 coordinate 29,615, forward strand.
GTGCCGGGCATTTTAAAAACATGCAAAGTAATTCACGGCGGCACTCCAAATATGCGAGCTCATTAACAGATGTAATGCAGTCAAGAGTTAAGACAGTGTTTCGGCAGAGACTATATGGTTTGTAGAGCTGCTGCGGAATAAAAACAAAATTACACAAATGAGCCCGGGCCTAGCAATGTGAAAAACATACAAAATACATCAATGTAAATTCAATTTATGCAAATCGAGCAAATAGAGCAAAACTGAATAATAATCTACTGTACTGAGCACGAGTCGAATGAAATTATTCAAAAACAAGAAAATAATTTGCCTGTTAGGATAAGAGGATTAAAAAAAAAGCAATATCTGATAATACAGACCAATAATAAAAGCATCATCATCCTCATTCAAGCCGTTCTTTAAATTATTCCTCGTAATTAGTATAACCCGTCTCAAAATCAGACGTCTGGCGACGTTTTGCGGCGTTTCATTCCAATTATTTATTCTTCACACAAGTCTCAAAAACAAGTTATCCCGCCTCCAGGAAGGAGATATACTCAAACGATAGATCAATCCATTCATTTTACCATGTCAAGTCGTAACAGCCCGAGACAACATACAAATTGAGATCATAGCGAAGGGCTACTACTGCAGCCAAGTGTGGACTGCTGGGTTCCAGAGGTGATTGAGAGCGTGTTTGAATGCTCAGGGCCAAACTCAAACAGCACTGTTACACTGACAAGGTCAATTCAGTGGAAGAATTCCCTCACCTCCCCCTTCTTCATACAGCTGTGCTCTTCTGGTCGCTTTGGCCAATGGCGACTTCAATATTGATTATTGTTAAGAAAACTGCTACTCAAGGAATACAATCATAAAGATAAATGATATTGTGCTCAATGTCGAGTGCAAAGACTTTGGGGGGGAAAAAAACGATGTCCAAAAACCATGAAAAAGAAACATTAAAGCAGCGAGACTTCCTGAATCACACAAGATTATTGTAAAATTCGCAGGCCGAATTGTACGCGCGTCCCCGTATGCCAAAGTAGGCTAAATTGCATAGGTGCTTATCACATCCCATCAGCTAACCAAACATGACTCTCCCCTTGTTTGTGCATTTCCATTTTCGAACCAAACCTACACAATAAAAATCCTCACTCATCCATAAACCTAATCTTTCCTTTCCTTATTGCATTTTAATGAAACAGTGGTGCTTCTAAGCCTTTAATTCTTTTCATTTGTTATGTTTGGACAACTCATTAGCTGTCATTTGTTATCATTAGCCTGAAGTTTTAAGCCTTCTCGCCCTAGAAATAATGCAGTTTTGTACTGAGCAACAGCTTCTCTGTTCTACAAGTTGACAAATGAAGAGTATCTGTAAAGCAAAAAACATAGCTATAGTGTTTAATTTAGAACGGTACCATTAATTTCTTAATTTTAAAACTTGAAATATATAATAACTTCCAAAAGTTCACCTGAAAGCATTACCTTGCAAGACATTTGTTGGATCATAACTGGGGTCGTCCTTCTCCGAACAGACAGTCCTCTGTCCACATCTCCAATTTTAAGGTAAGCGGTGTGTCTGATTCATTGTGTCCGACAAGAGACGTGATTGATAGTTTCCTTAATCTATTCACGATGGTAATCGAGCCCCTGTGTGTAACCTTGCATAAAAATGCAAATGAACACAAGAGAAACTGCATAAAATACGGTGGGCTGCCCAATGCAAAGATCCTTGGGTTGAGGGTGTGCATATATAGATATATAGATATATATTGGTCTGGTGTACATGCATTACAATGAAAGGTGAGGCCATTTAGGGGTCTAATGAATTTAAGTGACACTCAATTTATAAAAAACTTTTTAAATAGTCTGTGGAGTAAAACAGGCCATTTGCATGTCTTACCCAAAGCTGAGAAGTCAAGCCTGGTCAGTGATCGCTGTACGTTTTGAAGTTTTCCTATACACAAAAAAAGACAAAATATGCACAAAAGAGTTAAAGAAAATGTTTACTAATAAAAAGTTTACATAACAATCCAAAGTAGGAAAGCTGGATAGACTACAGTAGTTGAAAATAGGAAAGGTGCCAAATTTGCTCCTTTATCAGCTTTATTTCAGAATGTAAAGGCATTATAGTAAAAAGGTACAGTATATTACAATATACTGTGGCATGTAAAAGTTATTTTTTATTTAGTACTGTCCTGAGTAAGAACTTTTACATAAAAGTCCACAAGACAAAAATAGCTGAAATTATTAAAATAACCCCCTTCAAAAGTTTGGGAACCCTTGGTTGTTAATACCGTCTGTGGTTACTTGGTTGATCTACGACTGTTTTTTGTTTTGTGATGGTTGTTCACGAGTCCCTTATTTGTTCTGAACAGTTAAACTGAGCACTGTTCTTCAGAAAAATCCTTCAGATCTTCTGCAGATTCTTCAGTTTTCCAGCACCTTTTGCATATTTGAACCCTTTCCAGCAGTGACTGTATGATTTTGAGATCCAACTTTTCACACTAAGGACAACTGATGGGTGCAAACACAGCTATTAAAAAAGATTCAAACATTCACTGATGCTCCAGAAGGAAAAACTATGCATTAAGAGCCGGGGGGTGAAAACTTTTGAACAGGATGAAGATGTCCAAATTTTTCTTATTTTGTTGAAATATCATTTTTTCCCATTTAGTACTGCCCTTTGGAAGCAACAGAAGATACTTGCATGTTTCCTGGAAGACAAATTAAGTACAATTTACCTTGATCTTCAAGTTCAAAAGGTTTTCACCCCCGGTTCTTTCCTTCTGGAGCATCAGTGGATCTCAAAATCATACAGTCACTTCTGGAAAGGGTTCAAATATGCAAAAGATGCTGGAAAACTGAAGAAGAGACAAGGAAGACAAGGAAATAATCACACTCATCCTTATAAATGAAGAGATATTCATCACAAAATATAGTCTTTTTCTGGTAAATATTACCAATAATTAAAGAGTTGTTGCTAAAGCCAATTCAATGCAATGCAAATTTAAATGTATACATTAAGAGGGAGAAAAAAAGTTTGAGAAGTACAAATTTACACTGCTAAATTAAACGGAAATATGTTTTCAAAAAGGTTTCTTCACATATTAAGAGACAAACTGTACTGTCAAATAGTGCATGGACAGTTTCATTCAACACTCTTGCCAGATAATCACTAAATAAAAAACTATTTTTTCACTAAATCAGTTTACTTTATGGAAGCCGTCATCTTAATGAAAAGCTGGTCAAAGTCTCTCAATTGTATGTTTTTCTGTCTCTGGTTCTCCACAATGCCTAGACTGTTTTAAAAATGGTTAATTATCCTATGTAAAAGTATGTACATATTTAGCATATTTCTAAAAGTTTATATGATTGAGCGCGTCTGGATTGCTGAGGCATTTTGCTCATTAGGATTTTTTTTTCCTTACCGCATAAATAAAGTTGATTAATTAGCAAGTCAAAATTACAGAGGATGATCAATGTAGAATACATCACTGTCACGGGAGTCACTGAATTTTTCATCTACAACGCAAGCATTCTAATTGCTGTGCTAGTTACTTCATAACATTTCCAGCAAGACTAGAAAGGCATAGTTTAGTGTGCCGATCAGCTTTGCCTTGTCATGTCAATTAGTCAAGAGTTTGTGCTACAGTATGCGATGAGATCAGAAGCAGTTTCTCAAAAATGTACCTTGACTTTTAAACTGTAAAGCTGCCAGATTGGAATCTCTCATCAGCAGACCATTGCACTCTTGCTCTAATTGACCAAACATTCAGTTATGTTGGAAAATAAAGTCAGGCATTACATTAACAGGTCTAGAACAGAACATAATCATAGTGAAAAGATTCCAAAGATTACTTTTTGTAATAACAACAAATATATAATTTAACTCTACATTTAGGTTTCTTTATAGGACAAAAATCAAAATGTATGTACATAGGCTGATGTCACCAATTTCTCTTTCTTCTTAAAGTGGCTTTACTTGCCATCTGGGCTCCATTAGCAGCTCCCGTGGGAACAGTAATGAAAGACAGTAATCACTCATAAGCAATTTACTTTCTGAATGTTTGTACTTGCAGGAAACAATATGTCGCGAAGTTTAAAAACTAATGAGTGAGATGCTCAGAGACTGACGTTCCCTGTAGACATATTAAGCAATGATCACAATAATAGGAGAAGATAATTTACTCACTCGATTTTGACTCCTAAATGTCAAGTTGTTTTTGTTCTGCTAGCAACACGTGTTTCACACGCAACCACTTAAAACAGAGCGTCAAACCACTGAAACATTTAAATTGTATTTGTGTAACAAGTATCATGTATTACTCAAAGTGGGAAAATTAATTAGATTTTTAGGAGATACCATATTAATGTATTATAGTTTAAAACAGAGGTCCCCAACCACCGGGTCGCGACCCACTACCGCGCCGTGGAAGAATTTCTACCGGGTCGCGAGAGCGTTCTGGGGAAAATTTGTATTTTGCTCTGTTATTTATTGTGCGTAAATGACTGTTCTAATTATTCTGTACTTTCATTGTATGAGATTGATATGGAGTAGCAATTTGATGATTTCGTGTTAAATAAGTGAATAAAAGATTGCTCCGATCTGTCATATAGCCTATTAGGGCTTAAACAGATCGCAGTTAATCCGTGATACGTATGGACCAGGTTCAGACCCCACCGTTGGGCATATGATTTGAAGATTAATTTGCCAATTTCCACGTTCAAGCTATTTAAAACCACAAAAGCGCGGCATACCGAGTTGATTCTTTCACTTAAGACACATACGCGTGGGGGTTTGCGGTTACTTACGTGGCAATATTGGAAATATGTTTTAAACCATGAAGGCGAGCCAATGGATATCACACAAGCAACGTAAAAACTTTGGGCATTAGTTATGCCGGTGAACGTCTTAACTTCAGTCAATTCACTAGACAGAAAGTGAAAGTAACTCCCTTAACGTAAATACAATTTACTAAAAACATTAGAAATTGATAATTATAACGTTTCATTTCCATGGTTATTCAAACAGCGAATAAATTATATATAGAAAGCCTATTATCACTAACTTTGATCTATCTCGATATTAAGCACTCTAAAACAAATGTATCGTTATAATCACTGCGCATAATCGCTCTGTTGTTAATGATGAGAGAATTCAAGAGTTGCGCGCACTTAACAAAACCGTTGACTCATCTGAACGCCTCTGATTGGCCGTTGCATTCCTAAGATCAACAGAATAGCGCGTGACTGGTTATAATGTGCAACACTATAAAAAAAAAACGCCTAAAAACAATTACGGTGCAACAGGAGTAGGTCTTAATTTAATGCCGCAATAGACACTTTCTACTCGTTTTCACTTTGTTAGCAACAGACGTAATATATTGAATTTGTTTGTGCATTGTGCATTTTTGTCCAATTTATTGCAATTTTTGCCCCAAGTCCCGTTGCCAGTGGAAGGCTAAGCCTTCATTGTTCATTGTTCGTTCATGTTAGTTAATATATTAATTAATGATAAGAAATTACACATTGTAAAGTGCAAATGTTTTATTATTTTTTTTTTTTAAGAAATTACTACTTTTATTGGGTACTTTTATTAAAGATTCACTAAATTGATATAACATTTTTTGATTAACATTTTAAATTGATTAACATTTATAATGTTACAAAAGATTTCTGTTTTAAATAAATGCTTTTGCTTAAAGAAATGTAGCCTATGACAGTTTCCACAAAATTATTAAGCACCTCAACTGTTTTAACCTTGATAATCATAAGAAATATTTATTAAATCAGCATATTTGAATGATTTTTGAAGAATCATGTGACACTGAAAACTGGAGTAAAGGCTGCTGAAAATTCAGGGTTACACCACAGGAATACATTTCATTTAAAAAAATATAAACATAAAAAACAGCGATTTTACATTAGAATAATATTTCACAGTAATATTGTTTTACATACTTATTAAGAAAAAATAGACCTCTTTAAAAAAAAATAAAATACACTAAGGAAAAAATGGTGCTTCTTTTAGAAACACATAATACATTAAATTAAACATGAATTTTTGAAGTGAAACTGAAATAGTATTTTCTTGTAAAACACACTAATAATCTTTGTTTTATTAACATCTTTGAAAACCATTGGTAACACTTTACACTAAGGTGTCATTTGT
>JAHKKF010521808.1:6470-35221 GCA_019740295.1 Labeo calbasu
ATATTTTTCTATTATTCCATCCATCTGTATGTTCTATCTGTCTATCTATCTAAGTATCTATAGAATACTGTTATATCATTCCATTTATCTATCCATATTTTGTTTCGTTTTATCAATCCATCTGTATATTGTTTTATCATTCTATCCATCTATCATTCATCCATCCGTATATATTTTTCTATTGTTCCATCTATATATTGTTCTATCATTCCATCCATCCATCTGTCCATACATTATATCGTTCCATCCATCTATTGTTCCATCGTTCCATCCATCCATGTTTTTCTATCATCCATCCGTCCATCCATCCATCCATATATTTTCTATCCATCCAACATCCATCCATCCATCTGTCCACATATTTTTCCGTCCAACCATCCATCCATCCATCCATATATTTTTCTGTCCATCAGTCCATACATTTTTCTATTCGTCCATCCATCCATCCGTCCATATATTTTTCTATTTGTCCATCCATCTATCCAGCGTCCGCCCGTCCATCTGTCCATATATTTTTCTATCCATCTGTCGTCCATGTATTTTTCTATTCATCCATCCATCCATATATTTTTCTATCCATCCGTCCATATATTTTTCTATCCGTCTGTCCTTCCATATATTTTTCTATTCATCTGTCTGTCCATCCAAATATTTTTCTATCGTTCCATCCATCCATCCTTCCATATATTTTTCAAACGTTCCATCTATTCATCCATCCATCTGTCAATATAATTTTCTATAGTTCCATCCATCCATATATTTTTCAAACGTTCTATCTATCCATCCATCCATCTGTCAATATAATTTTCTATCGTTCCATCCATCCATCCATCCATATATTTTTCAAACGTTCCATCTATCCATCCATCCGTCAATATAATTTTCTATCGTTCCATCCATCCATCTGTCCATATATTGTTTTGTCATTCCATCCGTTCGTATATTCATCCACATATGTTCTGTTGTTCCATCCATCCATCCGTCCATATATTGTTCTATTGTTGCATCATCCATCCATCTGTCCATATATTTTTCTATCCATCCATCAGTCCAAATATTTTTGTCATTCCATCCATCCTTCCAAATAGTGTTCTATCCTTCCATCCATATTTTTCTATCGTTCCATCCATCCATCCATCCATCTGTCCATATATTCTATCGTTCCATTCATTTGTATGTTGTTCCATCATTTTATCCGTCTGTCCGTATATTGCTCTGTCGTTCCATCCATCCATTCCTCCATATATTGTTCTGTCATTCCATCCATTCCTCCGTTTATTGTTCATTGTTCTAACCTGTTCCTGCAGGTTTTGGCGTGAAATATGACACAAGGATTTAGTGAATTAACCCCTGACTGTGTGAAAGTAGCCTTTGTGAGATCTCTAGATTATAGATGTTATCCAGGGTCGTCTGTGGCAGCAGTTCCTCCTCAAATCTCTTATCGGCAGTCAGACGCGATCAGCTGCTCATGATGAATGCTGGGATTAATAAATGCTGCCCCTGCGGGGATGATTTATAGTGTCTCTCTGCAATCCAACCGGCATTCTTACTCTTGAAGTCCTCCCGACTGCCGGAATGTCGTGCTCAAATTTATGATGTCTTAAAGACTTCAAGTGTGATTTAAATCTCTGTACGGGCCCCCCGATCAACAACGAAACAAAGTGGATTGAGTTAGACACTCCTTTTTTTGGCTGTTTGACTGACATGGCTCCATGAATTCATGGTCCGTCATTCTGATGGTAACATGCCTGACAAGTAGCCATCATCACTCAGACCTTTTGTCGAATAGTGTCAGGAAACTTGGTCCATATCCATCAGCTATTGCAGAGGTTCTCAACTTTCCCTTAGCTGAACCTGTTATTCAAGTAATATTCTGTAATGATTTACTCATTTACTCATGGTGTTCCAAATATTCATGCTGTTATATTATCTGTGGAACACAAAATTACATTTTTAAAGAACCTTCACATGCATTTTTCCATTCAGTGTTAATTTTTTTTGTCATCACAGACTGTCAAGCTTCACAATTGAGAACAAACAACATAAAAGTAGTCAAATATTCTCTACACAAAGTTTTGATATGGCTTCGGAAGACTTGCAGGAACTTATAAAAAGTTATATGGACTTTCTTTTTGGAGTTTGACAGTCCTGGTCAATATAAAATGATGGTTGTATTATGGAATTATGAAAAGGTTCTATTTTAATGGCATTAATTTTTATTTTATTTAGTTTAGCATTTTGGGGGTTTTTTTTACAACTTCTAGTGAACTGAACTAGTGAACTTCTGGTGAACTCATGATTGGGAAACAGGAATATGTAATGTTTGGAAATGAAAACAGACCGATAAAATAGCTTCCTTTTGTTCATATCCGGAGGTTCATATGTGTTCAAAACAATAGTCGTTAGGGAGACAAAGAAAAGCAGTTTTGTGTTAACAAATATCTAGCATGGAATGATCTCATAGCTCTAGAGAGACTAAAATCATACCAAATATTGTCTACAGACATTAGCTAGGCTGCAAAACTTCCATACAGTATACTTTTACAAATGTCACCATATAGCAGCTCTGCAGTCAATTACGGTCAGTGCAGATGAACTTCAGTTACACATTTCAGTGTGGCTTCAGTGTGTGCCAAGCTCTGAGATTCAGTGCCAGACTGCTGAGACCACTGGCATTTCCTTATCTTTTCGTTTTCCTCCCATCCAGCATTCAGAATCACTCCAGTGAGTCGACTCTTCGGCCAGTTCAGAAAACAGATAAGGTGTAACTTACTGTGTTTCACTAAGTGCAACGAAGTGGTTATCTGACAGAGCCTTGCTTTTTTTTTTTTTTTTCCCTTTGTGTTCAAACTGTTTAATTGGGTCAGTCGGATTCCGAACGGCAACCATGGCAACCTGTTAAAGGTGAGCTTAAGGGTTTATCTTTTGACAGGATGAGAAAGTTGCTTTCTCTGACATTGAGAAACGACACATTGTCCGAGTATTGACGCTCAGCCAAGTGTTTTTCTCCAGGGACTCGAGCCTCTGGCTTGAGGGTAAGGAGGCCTCCAGGGGCCACATGGGTCAGGGGTTTCGTAAAGCTTTGTGGTCAGTTGCCCCAGAGTGGACGTTACTGTTGTCAATTAGTGTTAAATCACGACAGAGTAAAGAGGTGTGGGAACTGTTTTCACTGCTTGCTTCAGTAGCTAAGTGAATTGCGAAGTCCCCCTTTAGGACTGAGGGAAATCAGGCTTAAAATATCTTGGTTTGGTGTGTGTGCATGTTAATAGCGCTGTTTAGATTATTAATGATTGCTGTCACTTCAGTTTGGATGGCTTTGAGTTTGATTGTGACCTTTTTGGCTTTGTTCTCTGACATTTCACTAGCTTGTCGCCCAATTCGAGAGGTTTACTTCAGATCATACTGATCACAGCTTTGGTATTGTTTGGGAAAAATGTGCATAGACTGGATGTTGATTAGGAAAAGGAATTAGTATTGTTGGACTGGACTGACAATTTTGGGATTTAGCATCACAAACAAGTTTTTAAGTTACCAATGCCAATGTAGAAATATCTGCATAATACATAATAATATGTTATGTATTTTTTTGTTCATTTAAGCTTAAAATATTATGCCAAGCATTTGTGTTACATTGTATGAATACATGGCTATTATGTAAAATTGTGAATAATTACAGCATATAAAATTATTAATTTACGTGTGAATACTATTCTTTCCTGGTGAATGCACTGTAGACTGGTCCAATAATTATAGTTGAAACCAGATATTTACATACACCTTGCAGAATCTGCAAAATGTTAATTATTTTACCAAAATTAGTACTGAATAAGATATTTCAAATAAAAGATATTTACGTAGTTTTTTTTGTTTTTTTTTTTACACTGTGTTGTTACCTGAATGATCCACAGCTGTGTTTTTTGTTTAGTGATAGTTGTTCATGAGTCCCTTGTTTGTCCTAAAGAGTTAAACTGCCCGCTGATCTTCAGAATCCTTCAGGTCCCACAAATCATTTTTGTGCATTTGAACCCTTTCCAACAGTGACTTTGTGATTTTGAGATCCATCTTTTCGCACTGAGGACAACTGAAGCACTTGTATGCATCTATTACAGAAGGTTCAAATGCTCACTGATGCTTCAGAAGGAAACACAATGCATTACACTGGGGGGTGAAAACCTTTTGAATTTGAAGTTTAGGGTAAATTTAACTTATTTTGTCTTCTGAGAAACATGCAAGTATCTTGTGTAGCTTCTGAAGGGCAGTACTAAATAAAAATATGACATTTAGGCAAAATTAGAACAATGTACACATCTTAATTCTGTTCAGAAGTTTTCACTCCTGGCTCTTAATGCATTGTGTCATTCTGGAGCGTCAGTGAGAATTTGAACCTTCTGAAATAGTTGCATCTCAGTTGTCCTCAGTGTGAAAAGATGGATCTCAAAACCATACAGTCATTGTTGGAAAGTGTTCAAATACACAAAAATGGTAAAAAAAAAAAAAACAAAAACAAAAATTGTGGGGCCTAACAGATTTTTCTGAAGAACAGAAGGCAGTTTAACTGTTCAGGACAAACAAGAGACTCATGAATAACTATATTAAAACAAAAAAAAAAAACACAGCTGTGGATCATTCAGGTTACAACACAGTATTAAGAATCAAGCGTATGTAAACTTTTGAAAGGGGTAATTTTTTATAAATTCAGCTATTATTCTATATGTTAATGTCTTTTATGTGAAATATCTTATTCAGGTCAGAACTAAATAAAAAAATAACATGTATTTTGTATGATCCCTCTTATTTTGGTAAAATAATTAACATTTTGCAAATTCTGCAAGGTGTATGCAAACTTCTAGTTTCAACTGTATATGGAAAGATATTAATATATCAATATCGCGATTATCAGTTGAGTAGTGTTTTGGTGATCTTGTGATTGCAACATTATATATATTTTCAGACGACTGAAAAAAACAAAACAAAAAAGTGAATTTCTTTAGTTTTTTAAATCTTTTGTAAGCAGACATACAGCTTTAATTTATGATTTATAGATTTTACTGAAACAGTTCAATGAGATTCTTTGTGTATTATATGAGTTCTATAATTTAAAAAAAAAAGTCCTGGACATTTATACTATCCTTTCTCTGTATGACATAGTCTCATAGTCTTGTTTGAGTGCTTGAGATATTGGGAAAGACAGACAGACAGACAGACAGAGAGAGAGACAGAGGGAGGGAGGATTGAAGTGTCCCGCTGGTGTGAGGAAAGTGATCCTGGTCTTAGAGCTCACACAGATAAGTGGATCATATTCCCTCTCAGTGTGTGGTTTAGCGGCATTTGAACACTTCGGCTTGTACAGTCAGTCTGCGCAGTGACTTTGCTCTCTCCCCTTCCAGTGTCCCAGAATCCTCTCTTCTTTTAATATGCGAAAAGCTGAATGAAGCACAATTTTGTAAAACGTACACCTAGAATACACCACAAGTCACTTGAATGTAAATCTTGATTGAAATGTGTCCAGCTTACATTTCAGCCTTAAAATAAATCATTTACGTAGTTTCAATGACTGTGAATCTGTGCAAATATCATTTTAAATGTTCTCATGACTAATTATCTTGTTGAAAAGTCAGAAGTACATTTCATCCTTGTGTGTCCTTGATTTATATATGGTAAGAGCTTAATGTAGACCCAGCCCGAGAGCTTTGTTTGAAGTAGACGAGTAATTCACCGCAGGTTCACCCCGTCTCTCTAGACATAAAGTTCTCCGCTATTTTCTCAAGCTGCCTCTTGTGTGTCTTTGTTGCGGCAAGCTTGTTTTTATTTCCCCCTTCTCCCAACCTTGAAAGCCGCCCCTTCTCGGTTAATTAAGGCGAACCACAACAGTGCCATCGTAATGACTGAATTGTGTACAACATTATCCTTCGCCCCAAAAGGGGCCTTTGTTTCCACCGCAAGCGTGCATTCTCACCGCAGAAGTGAAGGAGGAGAGGGAGAGATAGAGACGCAGAAAACAAGCGAGCCTCTACAATGCTAACTCAATAATGACTTCCCACGGGGAGAAAACGAATATGGCAAATGTTTGAAGCACCGCCGCCACTGCTACGGTACTTCCACCAATCGCATTACTCCAGGAAGTGCTTAATAGTTTTATGGACCTTCTTTCTTTTACTGAGAGCACCTGGTGCTTTTCGGAGAACTTGCAGGGTTTTAAATTAACCAAGGGTCAGGCCAGAATAACTCAAAAAATGTTTGCTTTTTGTTTGTTATCTGATATTTGATAATGTTATAGTTATGGACATCTGAAGAAACTATAGTGACTGTAGCTGTCAGATGTCTGTATGTGTAGGTGTTGTTGCTAATATGAAGTAGTTTTTTTTCAGGAATCAGCTGAATATGCATAAAACCAACAAAAAAATTAAAGGTATAGTTCACCCAAAAATGGTAATCTATCATTAATTACTCACCCTTATGTCATTCCAAACCTGTAAGACGTTCGTTCATCTTCGCAAATTAAGATATTTCTGATGAAATCTGAGAGCTTTCTGATCCTGCATAGACAGCAATGCAACGACCACGTTCAAGGCACAGAAAGGTAGTAAGGACATCGTTAAAATAGTCCATGGGTTATGGGTTTAGAACAACATGAGAGTAATTAATGACAGATTTTTCAGTTTTGGGTGAACCATCCCTTAAAAATGTATTCTAGCAGAGCATTTTGTATTTGAGGTTGATTTGAATTATGTTCATTTTAGACACTGGACTTTTCCTTTTTTTGGCCGTCAATTGAAGCTAGTCATATGATTTCAGGTCTTATGCAGCCTTGCAACCTTATGCAGGTTGAAGACTTGCTTTTTGTTACTTTTATTACTTTCGTTGATTTTATTAACATGGTATGTTGGGTCAGATGTATGCATGTGTGTGTGTGCTGTTTCTGAGTAGAAGTAGCAGAATATTGTGAGCCTTCAGTGAGACCTGTTTCAGAAATCAATCTAATATGCTGATTTGCTGTTCAAGAACATTTCTTATTGTCAATGTTGAAAACAGTTGAGTTGCTTAATATTTTTGTGGAAACCGTGAGATAGGATTGTTTGGGATTCTTTGAATAAAAAAATATTTTAAAGTTTTTTTTATTGATTTCATTTATTTTATTATTATTTATCAATTTATTACATTATTTAATTTATATTAATTTATTTATTAACTACAGTTGAGGTCAAAAGTTTGCATCCCCTTTCAGAATCATTAAAAATTATTTTACCAAACTAAGGGGGATCGTACAAAATGCATGTTATTTTTTATTTAGTACTGACCTGAATAAGATATTGCACATAAAAGATGTTTACATATAGTCCACAAGAGAAAATAATAGTTGAATTTATAAAAATGACCTGGTTCAAAAGTTTACATACCCTTGGTTCTTAATACAGTGTTGTTACCTGAATGATCCAGAGCTGTGTTTTTGTGATAGTTGTTCATGAGTCCCATTTTTGTCCTGAACAGTTAAACTGCCTGCTGTTCTTCAGAAAAATCCTTCAGGTCCCACAAATTCTTTGGTTTTCCAGCATTTTTGTATATTTGAACCTTTTCCGACAATGACTGTATGATTATAAGATTCATCTTTTCACACTGAGGACAACTGAGGGACTCATATGCAACTATTACAGAAGGTTCAAACGCTCACTGATGCTCCAGAAGAAAAAAAAAAATGCATTAAGAGCTGGGGGGTGAAAACTTTTGAATGTACTTTTATCTTTCTTTGCCTAAGTATCATATTTTTTAATTTAGTACTGCCCTTCAGAGGCTACAGAAGATACTTACATGTTTCCCAGAAGACAAAATAAGTTACAATTTACATTCATCTTCAAATTCAAAAAGTTTTCACCCCCTGGCTCTTAATGCATTGTGTTTCCTTTTGAAGCATCAGAGAGCGTTTGAAACTTCGGTAATAGTTGCATATGAGTCCCTCAGTTGTCCTCAGTGTGAAAAGATGGATCTGAAAATCATACAGTCATTGTTGGAAAGGGTTCAAATACACACAAATTCTGAAAAAACAAAGAATTTGTGGGATTTTTCTGAAGAACAGCTGTCAGTTTAACTGTTTAGGACAAACAAGGGACTCATGAACAACTATCACTAAACAAAAAAATACAGCTGTGGATCATTCAGGTAACAACACAGTATTCAGAATTAAGGGAATGTAAACTTTTTATAAATTCAACTATTATTTTATCTTTACTATATATAAACTTTTATGCGAAATACAGTATCTTATTCAGATCAGTACTAAATAAACAATAACATGCATTTTGTACGATCCCTCTTATTTTGGTAAAATAATTAACATTTTTAATGATTCTGAAAGGGGGATGTAACTGTAATATAGATAATAACATAGAACTTTAACAGTCTTTATTGTCACTTTTGATCACTTTAATGCATACTTGCTGAATAAAAGCATTCATTCCTTTCCAAAACAAAAACCTTGTAGTAGAGATGATTCACTGAAATGATTCACAAGCACTTTCTGTTTAGCTTTCTAAAAAAAGAAAAAAAGGCCACTCCCCTGTTTACAGAACATACATTATTGTTTACATTTCTCAAGACATCCTTATCAGTGACATCTATGGGATTGTAGGGACGTTTCATCTGTGGTATTCTCAGAAAATAATTTGTAGCACCTTCAAGGCCTGTTTGTGCATTACATAAGTCATTGAAAAGCGTCCAACCGGTTTTGCTTCTCCATCTAACCATGACTTTTCCTCGACATATCACAGACCGCCTCTTTATCTCAGATAAGCACTTTCTGAAGGCGCCAAGCATACTTGTGACTAAAGCGTTGTGTACACAGTATCCTCCTGAGACAGTAGCGCTGCTCTCCTGCTAGGAATCCCTGTCCGCCGGCGGTGCGGGACATCATTAGGCTTGCGCGGTGATAACGAGGCATCTTGGTTCTCAGCGGTGGGTTAATTGAAGCACAGAGTACTGCGAAGCACGTCAATAGAGACGGGGGCGGCTCAGACTTGCTTGCTTTATCCTTTTTGTGAATGACCACGACCTCGAAACCGTCAGGGAGCATGACCCCCCCGTTCGCTCGCTAATCACCATGGTGATGAAGGATTTCAGCAGCTCGCAACTCTGAATAGTGGCCACTTGAGTTTTGGCAGCACCCGGTCGCATTTGCTACATGAATAATGTATGCCTCGAGGCCCCTTGTAGTACTGGGATCTTTGCATTGAGTGTATTGTAGCAATATATATTTTTTTTCTCCTGAATGCTTTGTCAGGTCACTTTGCATATTGCTTATCCCCAGGGGAACTTTGTGGCGGCATGCAGTATTAGTAAAACTCAGATTGATGTATTTATTTTAGTGTCCAGATGTTTAATATTGCATGCATTATATATTTTGTCCATGATTTGTTACAGAAGATTTCTATTTTAAATAAATGCTGTTCTTTTTAACATCAAAGATTCCTGGAAAAATTATCGCAGGTTCCCAAAAAAATATTACGCAGCAGCACTGTTTCCAACACTGATAGTAAATCAGCATATTATAATGATTTCTGGATCACATGACACTGAAGACTGGAGTAATGATGCTGAAAATTCATCATTGCGTCAGAAGAATAAATTCTATTTCAAAGTATATTAAAATAAAAAAACACTATTTTAAATTGCAATAATATTTCACAATATTACTGTTTTTTCTGTACTTTTAATTAAATAAATGCAGCCTTGATGAGCAGATATATATTTATGAGCATATATATTTTCTTTCTGCAATGACTACTGGCTGCATATTAAATCACCTAATTAATAATCATCAGCCATGCTTGTTCCCCACATTTCAGGTCATTTCTACACTCTTGTTAAAACATTGCATGTTGATACTTTTCAGCTGATTTATTGGCTGAGTACATATGTGTTTAGTCTCTCTGGTTAATGTTTATATCAGTCTAAATAGGTACTTGTAAAGTGTCTGTTGTAAAATGAGTTCTCCACTAGCTGATAAGCATGCGCTGAAGTCCTAGAGTTCTTCCTACAGTAGCCATGGAGACATCTGTATTGTGAACTGAATACTAAAATATACTCTGCCACATTTCGCTCAACTGCCAAACCCAGTTTTTTGGATCACACAAACATGTCGCCTGTAAATGAATTATTTAAGGATTTGTTTGAGCCAGAAATGAAGATTCTGTCAACATTTTCTCACCTTCATGTCATTTTAAACCTGTATGGTTTTCTTTCTTCTATAGATTGTGAAGGTACACTACAATTTGAAAAGTTTAATTATTATTTTTTTTTTTTTTTTGAAAAAAGGGATACTTTTATTCAGCAAAGATGGATTGAATTGATCATAAGTGACAATTTTATTTCAAATAAATTTTTTATTTTATTTCTGTTTATCCGGTTATAAGGTTACCGCACCTCAAGACATCGATCAGATGATATTTGAAGGCATTCGTCCCTTTTTTGTCCCTAAAACGCTATTGTGAGTAGGAATAATTCCTTATGCAGCTCATCCAATGCCTCAGGTGCTAATTCCAAAACTTAATTTTAGACCTAGTAAGGGAAGACTGAGCCGTTGATAGCAGTAAATAATGAAGTTTAGACAGACAGACAGAAAATCGGCTGTGCGGATCACTCCGTTGTGGCGACCCCTGATCAAGGGAGCAAGCCGAAGGAGAGAGAGACAAACAGACAAACAGACAAACAGACAAGCTGAGAGAGAGCGCGAGAGAGCTCGTGAATGAGTCTGTGCGTCTCTCAAAAGTGATCGGCAGCAGTGTCTCTACTAATAGTGTAACTTAAAGTTCATTTTCTTCAGGAACCGCGCTGCTGTTACCTCGCTTGTGAGAAATGTCATGTAGTTGTTAATCGTCAGAGCAGCGCTAACAACATTAGCACGTACGCTAACGTGTGTGCAAACTGTATGTGTGTGCGTCTGTAAGGGAGAGAGGGTGGAGAAATAGAGTATGTGCTTTTCGTGCATAATAAAACGTCATTTTGGGGAAAAACATGGAAATAATTTGTCGTTTTTGTCCTATTGTTTACAGTATTTATTTGTTTGGCCAGTGTCGTTGTGCGGTTTGGTTATTTTGCTGTTTTAGAATGACTGAAATCATGTGGCGAAGTGATATAGACATGTAATGCGGTCAACAGCTGCCTGGAACTACGTTCGCCGAGCGTTTCCCTGAAAATAATGCACACCTTCAGAACGTTCGTCAGCCAATCAGATTCAAACATTCAGTGGCCCCGTAGTATAAATTTAAATATTAATCAGCACAACTGTTTTCAACATTGATAATAATAATAATAAAAGTTTCTTGAACACCAAATCAGCATATGCAGCATAAGACTGGAGTAATGGCTGCTGAAAAATTACCTTTACCAGCTTTAGTATTACATTTTTAAATATATTTTTATAGATTTAAATATATTTAAATTTCAAAATATTGCTGTTTTTACATCATTTTTGATCAAGTAAATGCAGCATTGATGAGCATAAGAGACGGCGACTTTTTTTTTTTTTTTTAAATCTTCCCCACCCAAAACTTTGTTAATGAAACACTTTGCCAGTGATTTTATGGCACTTTGAGACTTTAAGATTTTAATGCTCACCAAGCCTGCATTTATTTGATCCAAAGTACAGCAAAAGCAGTAATATTGTGAAATATTTGTACTATTTAACAGCTTTCTATTTGAATAAGTTTTAAAATGTAATTTATTCCTGTGATCTAAACTACATTTTCAGCATCATTACTCCAGTATTCAGTGCCACATGATCCTTCAGAAATTATTAAATTATATATTAATACTTTTAATTAGCTTTTAAATTGATCAGAATTGATGATGAAGACAAATAATGTTACAAAAGATTTCTGTTTCAGATAAATGTTCTTCTGAACTTTCTATTCATCAAAGAAACCTGAAAAAAGTCTACTCAGCTGTTTTCAACATAATAATAATAAAAAATATTTTTTGAGCGGCAAATCAGAATATTAGAATGATTTCTGAAGGATCATGTGACTGGAGTAATGATTCTAAAAATTGAGTTTTGAAATCACAGGAATAAATTACACTTTAAAATATATTCATATGGAAAACAGTTACTTTAAATGGTAAAAAATATTCCATTTTTTTTTTTATCAAATAAATGTAAGCTTGTTGAGCAGAAGAGACTTCTTTAAAAACATTAAAAATCCTACTGTTCAAAATCTTTTGACTGGTAGTGCACTACTTTGAACATTTTAGGAGTAAATAAGATACACAGTTGTCCATTTGAGTGCACTGCCCCAGTGATGAGCTGTTGTACCCCTAAAGGTACAATTATTGCACTATTTTTCAGAGAATGTTAGATATTCTGCTAGTTATACTGGTTTGTGAAGAAAAGACAATCATACAAGGATGAGTATGTGATACAAACCTTTCAGTCTTTCATGTTATATACAGACAGTGAGCCACTTGACAGATTTTTAAATGTACAAGTCCAATCACAAATATCTTTTTATTTAATAAGCTCAATTGAATGTTATTTCTTTTTTCCTCACCAGATCCAAACATGTGTTTGAGCTGGCCGAATCCCTACATAAAGCCAAACTGCAGAAGAACAATCTAGACCTAGAGCTGGAGATACTCGAACAAGCTGCAGAACTTGCAGTGAACGAAGAAGCAGATGAAGAAGATGACGACGATGATGAGGAGGACTCAAGCAGTGATGGTGACTCAGAGGATGAGGAACAAAGTGAAAGTGAGGAAGAGCAGCCTGAAGAAAAAACAGCAAACAACCAAACGGAACCCAGACCTCTTGAACCTCAGGTCACCTGTGA
Organism: Labeo calbasu; assembly: GCA_019740295.1. Lineage (NCBI taxonomy): Eukaryota > Metazoa > Chordata > Actinopteri > Cypriniformes > Cyprinidae > Labeo > Labeo calbasu. The sequence goes on from JAHKKF010521808.1 coordinate 19,286, forward strand.
GGTTCTGAAGGAAGATGCCTTGACTGATGCTTCCCTCCTCCGTGTTGAGCTCCAGCGAGAGCCCAGACAGTTGATTGAGGAGCTGGGAGAGAGGCTGGAGGCGGGGCTGACAATTCAGGAGGATGTGCCTCGGGAAAGACGCTCTATTAGCGGCAGTAACACAGAGGGAGAGGGAGAGAGAAAGAGCGAGGGAGACTATTACCATCAGTGTCGAGCTGAAACGGAACGAGACGCCACGAAAGCAGCAACCAGTAGGGAGCTACTCAATCCGTGCCTTCAGAGGAATCCGCTGCGTATCATAAGCACTGATGAACTGGACAGTGACGATGATGGGGACCTACTTCTTACAGTGGGAAAAGAAGGACCTTAGTGGGAGTATTATTGCTTGGACATTAGGATTGCTTCACACTAAGACTAACGGATGTATCCTTAAATCAGTCAAAGAACTTGTGCTTTTTCATGGATTTATGTTGTAAAAAAAACAGTTTTATTTGTGGCATTGTCGTACTTGCTTGTTTCACAGTGCCAGTGCTATTGAAAATATTGAAAAGACTTTGTTTCCATTGTACATTTATGTCATTCTGAGTAGTTTTATATTAAACATTTACTGCATACAAAATTTTTCACAAACATTTTATTTGTGTTAAATGGAGTTGCAAGTAACATATATATATATATATAGTTTTAAGTGCAACAAACAGTGCATCCCTTTTCATACTAGTTAAAGGCTTCCTCTGCAAAACAGCACGTCAGCAATTCTTTTTTAAAATATACAGTGTTGTCTTCCAAATAATACCCATTCAAGGCAAATGTCTCCATTCCCGTGGTACTTCTGAGAGATTTTTGGGGTTCTTTATCTGTATGATCTTTTGCAGAGAATTTCTGCTGTGTGTGATGCTGCTGTTATTTACATGCATCCTGTTTGCGGTGAAGCGTGATCTATCGCATGTCAGTTCTCCACTCTGATGAGTGTGAGATTAGCATGTTTGGGTTGCACGTTGCCATTTCCCTGGAAGTCAAGGAGTAGGAGGTGGTCGTTTGACGATAGCAGAAAAAAGTGGGGGTGTGGGTTTATCAGCAGGAAATAGTTACAGCCCTCTCTTCAGCAAAATGTTTCTGTTACCATCCTGCTAGCAAGATAACTAAAGACATGCACTGTTAGGGGGCTGTTTTCGTTTGAATTGTTGTTCTGCTGAATTGTTTTGTGCTTGTAAAACTTTACTATTTTAGCATATTTTTGAGATTAAGTTCTTAAGTCATTTTATACTGTTTAAAGTTTTATCACATGTGACCTGGACCACAAATCCTTTTGTAGCACTAGCCAACAATACATTGCATGGGTCAAAATGATCGATTTTTCTTTTATGCTAAAAATCATTAGGATATTAAGTAAAGATTTTGTAGTTTCTGTAAAGATATTTTGTACATTTCTTACCGTAAATATATCAAAACTTAATTTTTGATTAGTAATATGCATTGCTAAGAACTTGATATGGACAACTTTAAAGGCAATTTTCTCAATATTGATTTTTTTGCATCCTCAGATTTTCAAATAGTTGTATCTCGGCCAAATATTGTCCTATCCTAACAAACTGTACATCAATGGAAAGCTTGTTTATTCAGATTTCAGATGTAAAAATGTGTCCAGGGTCACATATGTTATCCAAGTCCAAATTTGCATGGCAGAACAGCTTCACTTGCATCAGTTTTGAGTGCAGTTGATGGATTTGATTGATTGTTGCTGAATAGAGGAGTCTGGTGAAAACGGTTCAATATTGCGGAGAGGTGAGATAACAAACAGGGAAGCACTTGTCAGGCAGATAGATGGGGAACTGTGTAATGTTCAAGTGGAAATTGAGGAGATAAGGTGGCAAGATTCCACCTCCGTCCTTTCAGAAAACAGACAGCCTTTAACTGACTGCAGTCAACAAACACACCTCACTTTAACAGACGTTTGTCTACTAAAGAGCCAAAAAATAAAGCAGTTGGTAACTGTTTTACTTTTTTGGCAGATTTACAATCTCAAGTCTTGTTTTTGTACGATATGCTCAGTGACTGTTATGTTAAGGAGTGGAATGTCCAAAAAAGCATGTTTGCATAAAACTCAAATCATAAGTATTCATATGAAATTGTCACCACGTAACAAATAGTTACATCTGAGATTGGATTGCAACAACTTTGAAGGCAGTTACAATTTCACATTATACACGCAAATTTATGTGCCAATTGTTCATTTCAAGCAGAGTCAATATTTGCAATATTAGCAAATAATTCTAGATTTAACACTGGGAAACAGCAAAATGCTCTTAAGTTTGAAATTGACCTTCTTGACCTTTTTGTCCTGCTCTTGTCAAATTTGACCCTGGACAACAAAACCAGTCATGAGGGTCAATTTTTTTAAATTGAGATTTGTACATCAACTGAAAGTTGAATAAATAGGCTTTCCATTGGTGTATGGCTTGTTGGGATAGGACAGTATTTGGCCAATATACAACTATAAAATCTGGAATGTGAGGGTGCAAAAAAACTAAATATTGAGAAAATCGCCTTTAAAATTGTCCAGATGAAATTTTTAGCAATGCATATTACTAATCAAAAATTAAGCTTTGATACATTTACAGTAGGAAATGTACAAATTATCTTCATGGTACATGATCTTAATATCCTAATGATTTTTGGCATAAAAGAAAAATCGTATTTTTGGCTATTGCTACAAATATACTCGTGCTACTTTAGACTGGTTTTGTGGTCCAGGGTCACAAATGAAGAATGCAAATCCCCACAATCACATTAATATCTGGCTTCATTCTGGAATGTATTTCATTTTTCACTATCCAGTTAATTAAATCGATAAAATTAAGCCCCGTTCTACATTTTTGTCCTTGAATTTTCTACTCTATGTATGTCTAAGTATGGAAGTAGAATACGCTGGGAATGCCATTTTACGTTAACTTAGTCAATGACAGTCTGGTAGCTGTTAAAGTGAGGAGCAGCTTGAACGAAATGCTGTTTAAGGCCATGTGTTCCTCTTGGCTGTCTACCCTGTTCACTTTCTGACTGAGTCTGTCTGATACCTTGGAGACAGACGCTGTCTCTGTCTGTAACTAGAGCTCTTTATTTCTGTCCGTCTCCCCACCGCTCAGTCTCTCTTGCTCTTCACAGTTCTTCTTTTTCTGTTTTCTGTCTTTTCCCGTCGCAGTGTGTTGAGGATGGATGATGTCGTTAAAGTAGCTCCCTCCGAGTGGGGCCGACCGGGCTCTCCAGCAGCACCTTGGGAGCCTAATCATTTGTCCGACCTCTATCAAACCCTCCTCCATCTTTTATTCTCACTTCATTGCTCAGTAGCTTGTGGGAGCCCACGGGCTGTAGCCGCCTCTTCCCTGTGGGGTCTACCATTGATTAAGTGACACTCTGTTGAATCGTCATTTTTCATGGTAAAGAGGTGCCTATATTTCCCATTATGATGCCCACCCCTGGGAGCCAGACTGGTGCTTCACACCATATGCAAGCTTGAGCGTTTTCCAGCCAAGTTTTTAATAGGTTTCACCTGCAGCTAAAGGGACATTTGTGCCTTTTAAATGTATTCAGCTGACAAAACTGGATGAATGCGGTCGTGTTTCAAGAGGCTTTTTTTTCCCTCCATCCTCTGCAGTGTGCAGTAATTACGAGCAGCTCTGACTCTCTGCTGTGAGCTCCTCATTAAAGTCCAGCTATATCTCATCTTTTAACTGTTGTTTGTACGTTGTCAGTAGGAAGCTCATAACAGTGAGTGACCAAATTAGCTTTGCTGGTGTCTTGCTGCTCACATCAAACTTTAACAACTCGTAAGTATATGAACAAGATCCTAATATTTCCATTTTGACTTCCAACTGAAATTGCAAAAATGTCGAACTGAAAATGAGGCGTGATTTCCCCAACCAGTGCAAGCCCAAAATGAAGCCATTTCTTAGGATTTAATTGGTAATGAATCTAAGAAGTGTGAACTTTTCTTGACAAGTGACTGCATGATTAAGCTGACCAATAAAATCGACTGTGGGCCGATTGGCTGTGGTTTAAGCAAAACAGGTTTGGGAGGAAAATCACGTAAATATGAGTACGTTTTTGTTTTTGAGTCACTGGTTAAGAAGTCGAATTGATTCGTGTTTTTAAATTGACTAAAACAACAGCTCGTAAAAGTCTTTTGTTCATGAGTCGCGCTCTTCGTAATTTCTTAAGGTTAGGGCTGGGCAATAAAATGATATCAGTAATTATCACAATATAATTTCCTCTGATAAATGGATATCAAGAGATCAATAGATGTTCAGTATAATGTTTATGTGCCAAAAGCGGAACCACATTTGATCCACGCCAAAAGGACCATTTATCCACTGGCCTCATAGTTCAAATGTCAGTGCAGCGCAAGCTTTATAGCAATTTTGAACTTCCAAAATGCAGTTTAAATGCAGCTTCAAAGGGCTCTAAACGATCCCAGCCAAGGAGAAGGGTCTTATCTAGCAAAACGATCAGCCTTTCTTTTTTTTTTTTTGGAAAATAAAAATTTGTATGCTTTTTAAGCATAAAGCTTGTGTAGCACAGGCTCTGGGATGCGCGTTCACGACGCTACATACTATCGAATCACATCAATTCATTGTTTACCTGGATCTTTAGTCTATGATATGTCACCTCACCTTTAATCTGACAAGTTTTCGGGTTTGAGTGATTTGTTCATCACGTGACAGCCCCATAAGCTCAACCAATGCAGTGTGAGCCGGAAAAAGAATTGATTAGTTTATCTCTCGAGTCTTTGGGTTCGAGTCATTCGTTCATCACGTGACAGCCCCATAAGATGAACAAACGACTCAAAAAATCCGAAGACTCGAAACAGGTGAACTAATTCCAGTACAGAACCTAATAGGTTGTTGTGCATGCACAACTGAACGAATCACTCCCTGAGACAACTCGTTCTTCCCAACTCAAAATGAACGAATCATTCAAGAACGACCCATCACTAACTTGTAGCATCGTGGACGCGCATCCCAGAGCTGGTGCTACATGAGCTTTTTAAAAAGTATACAAATTTTTATTTTTCAAAAAAAAAATGACCGATCGCTTCGCTAGATAAGACCCTTCTTCCTTGGCTGGGATCGTTTAGAGCCCTTTGAAGCTGCATTTAAAATACATTTTGGAAGTTCAAATCTGGGCACCAATGAAGTCCATTAAATGGAGAAAAATCCTGAAATGCTTTCCTCAAAAACCAATATTTCTTTACGACTGAAGACAGAAAGACATGAACATCTTGGATGACAAGGGGGTGGTTAAATTATTTGTAATTTGTTGTTCTCGAAGTGGAGTTCTCCTTTAATCACAGTTGTACGTTATACCTGGATAGGAGAACGTATTTCATACTTCAACATTGAAGGTGAAATTCTGCGCTCTGCTGTCAGATTAGTTAAATCTGTGACACATTGCCTCAAACTGTCCTGACCTGCACTAGGTTTACCACTGACAGAACAAGGACAATGTGTTCACCCCCACGCACAGGATCCCCCTGTGTGCAATACTAATAGAAAACTCAATCTCTTCTCCTTTTAAGTGGTGAGATTCCAGTACTTGAGCACATGAATAACCCTAAAGGAGAAATGAATCTCTTCCTCTCTGGGGCCTGGCTTCTCCAGTGACCGTGCAAGTAAGGTTTCTTTTGTGCCATGTCTCCCTTTCCGTCTCTCTCTGATTGTCTGTTTAATCTTTGTCTCCTCATTTGTCAGTCTTAGGCATGAACCTTCGTTTGTTACTTCAGTAGTGAAAGAGCAAATCCTCTTGTCTGGACTCAGTTGCAAGTAAAAGTCCTTGTGATGTTTTATGTTATAGATGCTTTTGCTCTCATTCACATGACAACTAGAGCGAAAAGCATAAAGCAGGCGAGCTATAGAGAGCTACAGAGGCCCACTGAGAGTGCTTGCATCAACAGTTCCCACATGCCCAGCTTCCGGATGCACTCTAATTGGCGTAAGCAGCATCCGTTAAATCGCTCCTGTTAAACGGAGAAATTAAAGTAGTACGTGCCTGAGAGTGTGTGTTAAATCACTCCTAGTTCGCCGCAGACGTTTGCTATCAGCCTACCTAATGGAAACTATTACCCCTGCCTATCTAACAAGGTCGATGTTTGGTACACTAGCGCATGTTAGAGAGAGAGTGAGTGTCTATAAGCCATTGTCCCATCGTTAGCTCTCAGATTGCAAAGGCACTTTACGCTGCACTGAATCTCGCGCTGTATAGCTTTACTCCCAAGGCTACGGTAACAATTAGCCGAGGTGTCAAGTTCAAGTAGCTTGACTGTAATGTGAAAATACTCTCTTTGTTTGCTCCATTGAAGGTATTTCCAAGCTAAAAGAAGATGTTTTTTTTTGTCTCTTCGTGCCAGAGGCTTCTTAGATTCATTCAACTTCTCAAGAGCGCCATGTTTGTGTAAAAGCTTCATAAGTCAGCGCAGCAAAGCGTAGTTTTCTAAATTCAGTCTGAAAGTTCTCACCACAGAGCTTTCTAAACCGCACCATAAATCTTGACTTTGAAGAACTGCTGCTTTGAGAAAAGCCGCAGTCCCTTATTTGTTTTCCATTTGAAACAAAAGTCAGAGATTATTAATATTTTAGCGCAAGTTGCTGTTGGAAGGGAGAAGATCTGTTGGAAGAGACTGGGGGAATTGGAAGCCACAAAGGCAGCGAGCCAACCTCTCGAAGTACTTCTCTCCATTCCTCCTGTTCTCTTTCCATAAGTTGAGGTAACAGCGGTGAAACTGTGTATCCTTTCATTTAGTTTTATAGATGTTTACTTCTGAACCACATTTGTCTTTTGTCCAGGATCATGAGGATACGTTTACATGGTGATATATCCAAAGTAGGGCTGTCAATCATTTAAAAAATACCAAATTACATGTGTATATATGAAGAGTTCAGATGCAAAAGCCCCTAAATCCATCTGACGTATTTCTTTAAAATTAGCATTTCTTTCTGGCTACTTTGTATAGGTTTCTAAGTAAGTACTGGTACTTCTGATTGAGCTGAGGCTGGAATTTAGCGAGTTTGAAGTAAAAGTATTTGATGGACATATAATATGTGTCAGGAGCATTCGCTCAGTATCATTATCTCATTTTTGACCGAGATGGCTTTTAGCTGGTTTTGCATCTGAACTCTTCATATATTGGCGTTCAAAAGTTTGGGGTCAGTAAGATTTTTCAAAGGATTTTAAAAAGGATTTTTTTACTTTATATTTGCTTTTAATAAACAGGGAACCACTAATAGAATTAACAATATGTTCTGTAGTTGAACGTGTAGAGAAAACAATTTTACACAGCCACAATTTGTGAATATTTTAAGTACTTGAACTGAAATGTTTCCTGAAATTTTGTGAAATTTTATTACAATTAATTTTTTTTCCTTTTTTAATATATTTTAAAACCTGAAAAAGATTCATCTTCATTAGTTATTACTCCAGTCTTCAGAGTCAAAAGATTCTTCTCAAATAATTTTTTAACTCATTTGATGCTCTAAAAATATTTCTTATTATTATCACAGTTGCATTAGTTAATATTTTGTGGAAACACTGATGATACTTTTTTTTTCAGGCAAAAATGAAAATAAAAAGCTTACAATAGAATGTTTTAAAATAACATAAAATTGTCAGTTTTTGATCAATTTAATGCACCTTTGCTGAATAAAATAATTTCTTTCAAAAAAAAGAAAAAAATCTTACTGACTCCAGTATATCAAATTCAAAATTGAGTATATACTGTAAAAAAAAACTTAAGTTCAGCAGTTGCCTTAAGTTAAATCAACTTAAAACTACAAGTAATTCCAACTCACTACAATAAAGTGAGTTAAAACGACTTGTACTATTAAGTTGATTTAACAAAAAATTTTAAGGCAGCTGCTGAACTTTTTTAAGTTAAAACTAGTGAAAACTTTAGCTTAACGTTAAAGCTTAAAGTGGGGTCTGCAAGTGTTTGCGCTAACCTGTCAGCTAAGGCAAAAAGTTTATACAAAAAAGTAAAAGCAACACTAGTCGGGTTTCCATCCAAAGTTGTGAATTTAACTTATGTGCAAAAATTATATCGCATAAAACATTCGCGAATGAGTCACATGATTTTTTTAATGTGTATGGAGGAATTTACTTGTCAAATACGTTTCCATCTCCCATTATTCGCATTAACCCTTTTTCACACAAGTCAAAAACCACCTCAAGCGAGCTTAAAAACTTTTTCGCAAATTTTATTCGAAATGTGGTGTTTCCATCACTCATTTCTGATGCGATACTTCAAAATGCGCATAAAAACACAGTGATGGAACCATAGCTACTTGATCTACTCTTTTATCCTAAACAAAATACTGTGTAAAACAGCTAAAAGGTTCCCTCATCCGCCTTTGCACTTCATTCTCTAAGCTCTTGGCTTTTCAGTGACTGTTGTTTGACTAGCTTTCCACCTTGTTTTGATTGTTTACACTTTAGCTGTTCAGTTTATAAGCTCTTGTTACCTTGTACAGTGCTTAGCATTAGTAGAGCTTGGCGTCTATTCACTCCATCCACTGTCTTCTTGTCTGTTCATAGTTTGCAAGGTTGTGGGTCTGTCACATGCTTGGCTTAGTGTCTTCTCTCTCATTCCACACACACACACACACACAGAGTGGCCCAGTGCCCCTAGGGATATAGTGTAGAGAGACAGATCTCCTTACATGTGCATGGCTGAATGTGTTAGCTTGTCACCCCCTAGACTGCCCTCTGTGACTCCTGTAGCACAGCTCTCACTGCCTGAGTGGTGTGCATTACATCTGCACACTGCACACACACACAAATATGATGGTAGTAATATGCAGAAACAGGAAGTGATGGGCCAACAAACACACAGAAAACATAGCAGTATTACAAAACTTAGTGAGCTGCCTTGCTGTCTATAAGGCATCCTAACATTAAAGAATTAGTGCACTCCAGAATTAAAATTAATTAATTAAAATTGTTCTCCATATAGTGAACTTCAATGGCGGTCAGTGGGTTGAAGGTCCAAATTGAGTTTCAATGCAGCTTCAAAAAGCTCTACACATTCCCAGCCGAGGAATAAGGGTTTTGTCTAGCGAAACAATTAGTAATTTTCTAAACATAAAAAAATATTTACTTTCTAACCACAAATGCTCATCTTGCACTAAGCGACTTCTTACAAAATTTATGCATCTTAGAGGGGAAACAAAACATTGCTACCAACCTTTCAAGACAGATTTCACATCAGAAGCTTGCTTACTAGACCTTGAATGCTGCTAGATACACAGCTCAGTAGGGTTTGGAGCCTTCATGGTGCCCTGCAAATGTAGATGACACACATTCAGTCCAATATACATTTTGAAAGTCAGATCCATCAATCACATCACACTTTCATGTGCAGCTAACAAACAGATTGTAAATTTCTAGGTTCAAACATATTTTGTCAATGTCACACTCTCACGCACACAATGAGGGGGATGTGTGAAGGGCTGCTTCAGGAGGTCTCATCAACTCGGCACGTCATTAGAATGTGTCACCCTGCTGCTGTCTGGGGCTGTCTCCCTCCCTCCTTCTCTCTCTCCTTTCTTTCTCTCTCTCAAGGATTCTTGGGACTGTCAAGGACTTCCCTCGCTTTGTCAGTGCCACCAGAATTGTGTTGTTTGAAACAAGACACTGCAACTCCAAAACTGGCAAGACATTTGTAATATTACAAAAGATTTCTGTTTCAAATAAATGCTGTTTTTTTAATTTTTTTTTTTTTTTTTTTTAAATCAAAATCGTGAAAAAATGTGTCATGGTTTCCACAAAAATATTAAGCAGCACAATAGTTTTCAACAGTGATAATATGAACATGAGTAATCAGCATATTACAATTATCTCTGAAGCAAGGTTCAGAAATGAACTTTTTTCCATTAAGGTGCAATATTTGCCCCCTGGAATTTTTTTTTTTTTTTTTTTACATTTGTGAGGGCAATTTTTATAACCACCTATTTATTATAATCACCATACTGTTTTGTCGTTAATGTCAAATACTTAAAATTTCCCCAATTACTTCAATCAATATTTTAAACTGTTGTCAGTAACAACTGTTTAGAATTGTAGCTAAATTAGTAAAACAGGAGCTCATAGGGCTGGAATAGTATGACAAAAATCATTATTGTAGATTATTGGTCTTTATATTGTAATACTGATTATTAATATCGACATAGAAAACAAAAACGTTTTAGTCACCTCACATTCTGGCTTCACAGACAATCATGTCGGTCCATGACGTTAGTCTAGTCTAGCTCACGTTATCCATAAACCCCCGTTATAATTACTGAATCTACAAAATTAATCTTTTAGCTGTTTACGTACCTGCACTGTGTTGTTTATGATGAGGGAATTCGCGAGCGCGCGTAATCAACACAGCTCTGGCGTTTTCAGCGCTGACTAATCTAGACGCTCTGATTGGTGCATTTTCAGCGCTGAGTAATCTAAGCGCCTCTGATTGGCCAATGCATTTCTAAGTTCAACAGGAACACGTTTAATTGGTTATAAGGCTCAACGTTGCAAAAAACAGTGCGTAAAAGGGATCTAATGCAATATGAGCGGATCTAAATGTAATTTCCCGAATACAGCCGTAATACATTGTCTTTGTCTTGAATTTATGGGGTACTTTTTTGACATAAGCCCTCGTTAATTTTTGTAATATTGCTGTTTTGCTGTATTTTAAACAAATAAATGCAGCCTCGGTCAGCAGGAGAGACATTCTGTCTTTCAAAAAAAAATAAAAAATATCAACACCAAACAGTAGTGTATGAAGACTCCATCTCTGAAACTATAAAGGTCAAGGTAAATGTGATTTTTAATTCATTTTATTAATTGATTTGTATATTCTTGCTTACTCAGTAGCAACACTGATGATTGTCAGCACTTGAGGTGTAAAAGATGTTGGCTGTGTAACATTCTTGTGGAATGAGTAACTTAGTACTTAGAAGTCAAACCCTGGAAAGTGTGTTAAGTGAGATAAGATGCTAATATACTTCAGTGGAATTTGTTGCTATTGCCTCGCTGGTCTTTCTTATGTAATCTCTGAATGGACTATTACAGAGTCCATTACACTCTCAAGGTGATTGCTGACTTTTGAACCTTTTGCGATTGCTTCATCCTGCTAACCTTCATATAGAGCTGGAACCCTGTATGTTCATTATTCAGTGGTTGTTCTCCTCAGGAGAAATTGTGTTATGTAAAATGAATGCAAAAATAAACTAGCTGCACCCTCCCAATCCCAGATAAGAAAGTGTGCTGAAGAATTTGGAATTGTTTAACACTGAGGTTGAAATTCAGTCATCATTTACTCACCCTTGCGTTGTTCCAAACATATATGAGGTGTTGTTGTTTTTTCTTATGCTGAGGACAAGAAGATATTTTGAAGGATTTTGGTAACCAAATAATAGCCACTGATATCCATAGTATGGGAAAAAATATTATGGAAGCCAATGGCTACCTTCAACTGTTATCAACACTCTTCAAAATATCATCCTTTGTGTTCAACAGAAGAAAGAAAATTATACAGGAGTAAATGATGACAGAATTTTATTCTTTTTATTTATTTGTTTGTTACCCGAATGCGTTTCATACATTGTTACTTGATATAAACAATGTTGTATGGCAACATAATGCTTTATTGTGCTCTGGCTTGACAGGTCCTACGCCTGAGGCGAAAGGGTGTCTATTTCTTTCTAATCTATCCCATTCATGAGTGTGTGTAACCTTAACATAGTCTAATCTGCTTTTGACACCAGATCAATAAACCGCCCACCCAAGTGCAATTCATCTGCTGTGGTCGGCCATGGACTTGTTCTTAGCTTCGGCACAAACCTCACCCACCGCACATCTGTATGGCATTAGCAACGCTGAGAGATTTACAAGCGCTTTGTGAATCCCACGAATGCATAGGCGTCCTCCACTTACCCCAGCTGGGGAAGAAACGCTGCAAAGCTGAGTATACACCTATAAATATGAGAAATCACATTTGGGATTCTATCATATTGGATCAACAATTTAGTGTGGTTCACATGGCACTGGTCCTAGATGGATTCTTCCTCAGCTTGTAAGTGTTTAAATCTAAAAAGTTTAGAAATGTCTTAAGCTTTGACTAAAATATCATCAAACATTTATGTACTCCAGCCTAATTTCCTGCTGACCATTTAATGTCAGTCTTAAACTATATTTAAGTCAGATGTGAATTGCTGTTTCTGCAGACCAGATGCTGTTTTTTGATAAAGTTTATGCTGTTACGTTGAATTCCTCACATACACCAGTCTGGTTTTCTGAATGTCTCCTGTTGTATTTTTAGCACTGGTCACTGTTTTTTTTCCAGAGCTGTCCAAATTGACTTTATATTCACTTTTGACTACACCTGCCAGTCAATGCCTCTGACAAGCTGCAGAGCGATGGCATTGACATGAATTAATGATAATGGTGGATAAAAATTGTTTACAGGTTTGTTACGAAGTGTTTGTTAATGTTAGAGGAATAGTTCACCCATAAATGAAAATTTGCTACAAATATATTCACCCTCAGGCCATCCAAAATGTAGATGAGTTGGTTTCTTCATCAGAACAGATTTGGAGAAATTTAGCATTACATCACTTGCTCACCAATTGATCCTCTGTAGTGAATGGGTGCCGTCAGAACGAGAGCTGATAAAAGCATTTGTAAGTACTCCAATTAAATCAATTAAAATTCTGTGAAGTGAAAAGCTGCATGTTTGTAAGAAATAAATCCATAATTAAGGTGTTTTAACTTTAAATGGTCACTTCTGGCCAAAATACGAGTTCACAATCCATACTAATTCTTCCGCCAGTGAAAGCATTCAATTCCTGTTGTCCTCCCACATGAAGATACATCCAACAAATTTGTTTTTACTCTAAACTTTTTCACGTTCATATTTGCCTCCTGATTTAGGTGTGATGATTAATTATGGATAAAGGACCGGAAGTGACAGTTGGATTTGTTTTTTACTAATATGCAGCTTTTCACTTCACAAGACATTAAATGAAGGACTGGAGTCATTTGGATTATTGTGATGTTTTTATCAGCTGTATGGACTCTCATTCTGACAGCACCCATTCACTGGATCCATTGGTGAGCAAATGATGTAATGCTAAATTTCTCTGAATTTTTTGAAAATGTATATTTTTGTCAACACATTTTCTTGCCATTTTAAAGAATATACCCTGTTAATGTAAGAGAGTCCGATTTTACCGCTGTTGGACCGTGCCATGCGACCACTTTTCCACTCTAAAAAGAACGGATTTGGCAGCAGCAGGGAATTGCCATGTGGTGTTTTCCTGCCACAGTTACATGGATCAATGCATAACGCATGACCTGCCCTGGGCGCATGTTTTATAGTTGAAGTGACTCGCTCCAGCGATCCTGCCACGGCACAGCCCCTCTCGCTTTCATCTCCATCTCTATTTCAATCTCAAAGCCAGCAGGGGAAGCTGCAGGCACTGTCATTTTAACAGTTTTCCCCGAAACTGTATAATCACTGTTCATCCATGTCTGATTTGGAGCATGAAAATGAATTTGGGAGCAATTTTTGTACAATATATACACTGCAGGTCAAAAGTTTGTAATAATCACATTTTTTAATGATTTTGAAAAAAATTCTCTTACGCTTACCCAGACTGAATTTAATAAGTTAAGTGAAAACTGTAATATGGTGAAATATTGTTACAATTTGAAATTGCAATTTTAAAATACATTATTCCTGTGATGACAAATCTGAAATTTCAGCAACCATTTGTCCAGTGTCATTGCAACAGTATTTATCTTTATATTCGTCTTTACTCTCACCTTTAATAAATGTAATGGAACAGCTGTAATGGTTGCATTACCTTGCTATTTACGTATTTTTCCAATTCCTGGTTCCTCTCGTTACATAATATCATGCAATAAATCAGAGTAGCCGAACAGCAGTCTTAATGACAGTGTTGGCTGTAATTCCAGAGGTGGATGTTGTTGTTGTTGTTGTTGTTGTTGTTGCACTCTCTAGCAAGCTGTTGCATTCCATTGCAGCATGAGTGAGCGCATCATTCATTTGATGGAAATGCTGAACAGCTCTAACAGGTTTAAAGCTGGAGTCCAATGGCAGACCCAGAGCAGAACTGTTTAATGCATGAAGCATGCACACACGCTGTGCCAAGAATCCCCTTATTGACGGGAAAGGGCAAACTCCAACCCCCGGCGAAGCTCGGCCAGGTGGATTAGCAAGTCAATGCTAACATCATGTGTGGGTAATCTTACTGCAGACACATGTGACCTTTGTTAATGATTTCACTCAAAGCTGCAGGTGGTGTTTCAATTACAGCCAAATGAACTCTCCTGAGGGGTGAGTGCTTGGCAAAGTAGTCACTCGCAAATGTGTACTCTAATAGAAGTACTGCACTAATTTGCAATACAAATAATACCACCCTTCACTGGGATCATGTACTGCTCTGGGCTGTGTAATTGAGCTCTGGTTCTTTTTGTCGATTTATATAGACAAATTGACCTCTTTCCTTCCTCATTGGGAATAACTCTCCCATGTGTCTTATGATGTATGTTTATTCAAGGAATTCATGCTATGCCCTTGTTCATGCAAGACCACAGCATGATGGATCCAAATTAGAGTCATTTGTGAGAGTGATAATAATAATTAATCACAGAAGTTGGAAAGTTACTATAGTGCAAAGGGTTTGAGAGAATTGGCAAAGGCTCACATAATCATTCTCTGAATGCAATTCTCGTTGAAATTCCTATAAAAGTTACTGGGGGAAAAATATTTTCTCATTTGATGCATATTAAAAGTACATTTGTAAGCCAGCTTGAGAACAAATAATAATTATTAATAATATTATCAAATAAACTTCACTGATGTCTATGGAAGCTTGTTTCTACTGATGGATGGATGGATGGATGGATGGATGGATGGATGGATAAGGTAATTAAAACGTTTTTATCTTACTTTTTTTCAGAATTTTTACGATATAACTTAGAACTTTTAAGATATAAACTCACAATTCTGAAAAATCCAAATTTTAAGATATGAAGTCACAATTCTGAAAAGTCCAAGTTTTGAAATATAAAGTCACAATTCTGAGAAGAAAAGTCCAACTTTTAAAATATAAACTCACTATTCTGAAAAAAGTCTAAGTTTTGAGATATGAAGTCACAATTCTGAGAAGGAAAGTCCATGTTTTAAGATATAAAGTCAC
Source organism: Labeo calbasu (assembly GCA_019740295.1). Classification (NCBI taxonomy): domain Eukaryota; kingdom Metazoa; phylum Chordata; class Actinopteri; order Cypriniformes; family Cyprinidae; genus Labeo; species Labeo calbasu. Next base: position 34,537 of record JAHKKF010521808.1, read on the forward strand.
AATTCTAAAAAAGAAAAGTCCAGGTTTTGAGATATAAATTCACAGTTCTGAAAAATCCTAATTTTAAGATATAAAGTCACAATTCTGAAAAGAAAAGTCCAAGTTTTGAGATATAAAGTCACAATTCTGAGAAGAAAAGTCCAACTTTTAAAATATAAACTCACTATTCTGAAAAAAAGTCTAAGTTTTGAGATATAAAGTCACAATTCTAAAAAAGAAAAGTCCAGGTTTTGAGATATAAATTTACAATTCTGAAAAATCTAAATTTTAAGATATAAAGTCACAATTCTGAAAAGAAAAGTCCAAGTTTTAAGATATAAAGTCACAATCTAAGAAGAAAAGTCCAAGTTTTGAGATATAAATTCACAATTCTGAAAAATCCAAATTTTAAATTCACAATTCTGAAAAATCCAAATTTTAAATTCACAATTCTGAAAAGTCCAAGTTTTGAGATATAAAGTTACAATCTCAGAAGAAAAGTCCACGTTTTAAGATATGTCACAATTCTGAAAAGTCCAAGTTTTGAGATATAAAGTTACAAACTCAGAAGAAAAGTCCACGTTTTAAGATATGTCACAATTCTGAAAAGTCCAAGTTTTAAGATATAAATTCACAATTCTTAAAAGAAAAGTCCAAGTTTTGAGATATAAACTCACAATTCTGAAAAGAAAAGTCCAACTTTTAA
>JAHKKF010521809.1:3212-15771 GCA_019740295.1 Labeo calbasu
CCTGAAAATGGTATTAAAGTTTTACAAAACCATATCAAACCAACATTAATACAAAGAATATAAGAATATGTCACTAGTTCATGGACACCTACACTACCAGTCAAAAGATGTTTTTAATTAATTAATTTTTTTTTTTTTTTAAGTCTCTTCAGCTCACCAAGCCCAGTACATCAAAAACAGTAAAATTTAGAAATATTTTTACTATTTAAAATAACTGTTTAGCATCATTACTCCAGTCACATGATCCTTCAGAAATCATTCTAATATTCTGATTTTCTGCTCAAAAAAACATTTATTATTATTAGTTTCTCAGGTTTCTTTGATGAATTAAAAGTTCAGAAGAACTGCATTTATTTGAAATAGAGATCTTTCCTAACATTAAAAATGTCTACTTTTGATCAATTTAAAGCATCCTTGCTAAATAAAAGTATTGATTTCAATTTTTTTTCTTTCTCAAAAACTGACTTATACTGACTCCATGCTTTTGAATGGTATAGTGTATAACGTTACAAAAGCTTTTTATTTCAGATAAATGCTGATCTTTGGATCTTTCTATTTATCAAAGAATACCGTAAAAATATACTCAACTGTTTTAAATATTGATAATAATAATAAAAATGTTTCTTGAACAACAAATCAGCATATTAAAATGATTTCTGAAGGAACATGTGACACTGAAGACTGGAGTAATGATGCTGAAAATTTTGCTTTGATCACAGAAGTAAATTACATTTTAAAATATATTCAAATAGAAAACAGTTATTTTAAAAAGTAAATATATTACTGTTTTTGCTGTATTTTTTTTTTTTTTTTGCTATATTATTATATTTGCTGTATTTTGGATCAAGTAAATGCATCACCAATCCAGACTTGGTGAGCAGAAGAGGCTTCTTTAAAAAACACTAAAAATCTTACTGTTCAAAAACTTTTGACTGGTAGTGTATACAGCACATCTTTGACCCACAAAAAGTTCTTTACAGTCATTATATTCACTCTTGTAAGGGTGAAAGCACAAACACGATTAAGCTTTCCAGTTCTTTCTCTGAAGGGCAACGGTGCTAAGTAGACAAACCGCAAGATACCAAGTTTGTTTCTGGGAACGGAGCAGCCTGACCTGTTTTAAGTAGCCCTGAGAGGTATCGAGCTAATTCTGTTAGCCAGGTACAAACCCCACGGGCAGTTCCCAGATCTGCACAGCCGGCCTATGCATCGGAGCTGACAGGTACGGGAAGTTTTTAACCAAACGCACTTCTCCGGCACACCTGGTACGAATAGAGAGGTGGATTCAGCGTTTCCTGAGAACACAGACTACCATTACAGCCATAAATAGTGACTGGCTGAGATGTGTATATGCTAAAGGTCTGCCCTCACTGAACATGGCACTGAGCCGTCTTTCAAAACTGAAATACCCACACACAAATGAGATCGGAGACGCACACATGCACTGGGCAGACGTGGAGAGAGGTGACAGAATGCCACTGGCTGCCAGACTGCTCAGCTCAGGGCCAAGAGCACTAAAATGGTTTCCGTAGTGACAAGACTAATCCCATCACTGTGCGCAGAGAGAGGGTGTACTTCGCTTCCACACTTGCGCAAAAAAGGGTCCCAAAACCGACCTTTCTGCATCTGACTCAAATGTGTTATCCAGACGCTGCAGTGTATTTATTTAACAGAATGTTTTTGCAAATTCATGTTTTTCTGCTGACGTCTGAGAGGGCAGGGTGATAAACATTACCTCATGCCGTATTATTTCTAGCCTCCATGACGTGGGTTGTGACAACTGCGTCAAGTCTGGAAGTTTCCAGGCCGTGGCTCCTGTCTTACCTTGCTGAGGATGTAGATGGTGTCTCCTCGCTTGAAGGACAGCTCGTCGGGATGATCGCCAGTACAATCCCACAAGCCCTGGAAGTAGTTTGCGTAGTCTGTGCTCTTGTTCACCGCTGCTGTATGGAAAAGAACAGAAGATCATTTTAAATAGAAGATCGTTTAAAAACAAATTATTAAAGAAAGAATAGATTTATGATAGTATTTCATGCTTTTAAAGGAATCGTTCTGAACTCATTACACTTACATATGCATCACAAAATGTTTATGAAGAGCTGTAAAAATGGGGATTGTTAGGCTAATTTTAGATGAAAATTCCAGAGGCTTTTGCATCTGAACTCACATATATATATATATATATATATATATATATTAAATAAAGTCTCTTATGCTTAACAAGGCTGCATTTATTTGATCAAAAATATAGATAATAATGTGATATTTTACTATAATTTAATGATAATAATGTCAAATATTAGTACAATTTTAAAATCATTTTATATACTTTTTCTATTTTAATATATTTTGATATTTACTTTATTCATGTAATAGCAACGCTGAATTTTCAGCAGCCATTACTTGTTGAACAATTTTGCTGCTTAATAATTTTGTGGAAACTGATGCATGCATATGATTCCATTTATTAATGAGCATTATTTCAATGGCTTTGCGATGTGAGCATAATAACAAAATATGTAAATACATAAACATGATACTATCCACTAAATATTTCATGGCCTTTATAAATTTCTTTATCCACCAAGGGGTTCTTGGTTGAAGACCCCAGTGTGTTTTTCTGGCTCAGAAAGATCCACTAGTGGGCAGCAGAGAGTATAAACTGCAGAACTGTGGCCTCTGCTAGATGAGATGCATGTTTGTCACCATGTTGTAAGTTGTATTACAAGCGAAATCTGTTTAAAGCTTTTGATTTTTTATAATCTTGAGCAAAGTTTCAGACTTTTTCAAAAGAACATTTATTTTCTCAAAGCATAAGCATTCTGAATGAAATGCAATATCATTCATTTCAGTTTAGATTTGCTCTTGTTTACATTTAATCTACCTTGCTCCTGGTGTAGAGCATGATTTATTCATATTTACAATAGATTTACTACTCTACACTACCAGTCAAAAGTTTTTGAACAGTAAGTTCAAACTGTTTAAAGAAGTCACCAAGCCTGCATTTATTTGATCAAAAATACAGCAAAAGCAGTAATATTGTGAAATGTATTTCTACTGTTTAAAATAACTGCTTTCTATTTAGTATATATATTTTTTAAAATGTAATTTATTCCTGTGATCAAAGCTACATTTTTAGCATCAGTACTCTGGTCTTTAGTGTCACATGATCTTTCAGAAATCATACTAATATGCTGATTTGCTGTTCAAGAAACATTTTTATTATTATTATCAATATTTCTACTTCTATTTCTACTCACCTGTTTTCAACATAATAAAAACAATAATAATAAATGTTTTTTTTTGAGCAGCATATCAGAATATTAGAATGATTTCTGAAGGATCATGTGACTGGATTAATGATGCTAAAAATTCTGCTTTGAAATCACAGGAATAAATTATATTTTTAAAATATTAAAATAGACAACCGTTATTTTAAATAGTAAAAATATTTCAGAATTGTACTGTTTTTGCTGTACTTTGAAATAAATGCAGGCTTGGTGAGCAGAAGAGGCTTCTTTTTACTGTTCAAAATTTTTTGACTGGTAGTGTATGTTGTCAACCATTGGCAGCCTCACGAGTGGGCGTTTAGTAAACTGCTTTCATATAAAGAAAAAAAAAATACCCCTAAAGGTAAATATCTTGCAACAGACATTATTGCTGGCAGATTCCCAGCTATGCTGATTTGGCAGATTATTCTAATTATTTTCTAAATATAACCTTACCCACTGCTGCTTTCAGGTTTTATTCAGGGCTGCATTTTAAAACAACCCAGCATTAGTATTACACCTGCTGCACTGGTCTGGAATCACTGATTACATTATTGCATCCACTTCCAGGATTTAAAAACATTATATAAAACAGCCCTTATCAACAGATGACAACAAACACTAATAAGGAAAATTCATATGATAATCTTGCTTTCCAAGATCTGCAAAGCCTGTAGTCCTCCATTATGGCTCTCACTAGTGCTCTAGCTGGCCTCCTTCTCTGAGCATCTGTCACGAGATCCTGCCTCAGCCATCGCTTCTGTCAGCAGGACTTCCTGTACTGTGAGCCTGGAGCAGAGGGCCATGGTGGGCCACAGTGCACCAATGGAGTCAGCTTCCTGCCAGAGTCTACCAACCCCTGCCCAGTGCCCAGCACTCGGCAGGATACGTGCTTCCCCACACAGGCACAGAAAAACCATGAAACCGTTTTAAAATAACAACTGAGATAATGGTTATTATCATTACTTTAAAGGATTAGTTCACCCAAAAATGAAAATTCTGTCATTAATTACTCACTCTCATGTCATTTCAAACCCGTAAGACTTTTGTTCATCTTCAGAACACAAATCAAGATATTTTTGACCACAATTAAGCTTTCTGACCATGCATAGACAGCAACACAACTGACACAATTAAGGCCCAAAAAGGTAGTAAGGACATTGTTAAAATAGTCCATGTATATAGTTTTTGTGCGCAAATAAAACGAAAAGAACAACTTTATTCAACAATTTCTGTTCCAAAGATAAATCTTACAGGTTTGGGACGACATGAGGGTGAGTAATTATCCCTTTAAGAACGGTGCTAAAATTCAGCAAAAAATTCCAGGTCTCTTCCTAAAGGCCCTTCCTGTGGTCCAGACTAACTTCCCACTCATGTCATCAGTGTTACCTTACCATCTAACCTCCTAAATACATATCTATCTATTGCTTCTCTTCCACATTCTATCTTCTGTTGTCATTTCAAGACCTCATCCCTCCTATTTTTTTCTTTTTTCCCCTGTCTTTGTCCTTTTAAGATAAAAAAAAAAAGTCGGCTAGACAAATGATAGCCACCCAGGCAGATCTGGGAGTCTGTGTGGTGTTATGGGACAGCAGGGCAGGTAAGGGATGGACAGGCCTGGTGACCTAGTGGTAATTACCTGTCACAGAGGTGGATGGTGGTGGGGGTTTGTTGGCCAGGTTCACTGTTGGTTTAGTAAGCTGGGGGGCGTCTTCCTCTGAGAGAGAGAGAGAGAATAGATGTGCCAGTCAGAGCGGAGATTGATATACCAAATTCAAAATTACCGTATCCATTTTCCACATATACAGAGATCCCCCATCAGGGGATTTTACATGACTTTATAAAACAGATAGTTCTAGTCCTTGATTCTGATTGGTTGAGTCACGTTCAAAGCTGTTGTAAATTACTTTACAAACATACACCTTTGTTTACATTTGTGTATTGTTTGGCAAACACTTTGTTGCAACCACAACCGTTTCTGAGGAACTACATTGTTTGGCGAAAGAATAGCGTTTTTATTAATATCATTACACTTTATTTGCTCTGTTTTACTTTGTGAAACCTTACTACTGTACGTATATGAAATCACCCTTTTATAAAAGCAATAATCCCCGTGAAGCCATGGATTACAGTGAAATTATAACAACGCCCCTTAGCTGTTATAAATTCACTGTAAACCACGGCTTCTTGAGGCTTATTGCTTTAATTTATACTGATTATCAACATCAAAACAAAATTGAATATAATATAGTAATTTAGCTGCAAGCAGCGGGGTTCAAGTGCTTTAAGGCATGTAAGCATATATTAAAAAAGACATTATTTAGCAAGCTTGTAACCACCTAAAATACATAATTTAAAAGCATTTTTGGCAAATCCAAATAATTTACCATAGAAATATTATGTTTTTTAACAGTTATGACTGTTATAGCGCCAGCTGTGGTCTGATCTCATTAAAACTTTGCAAGCATGTTTAGAATCACCTGTCGCATATGCTCACCAGGTTTTGGGAAGTTTTGAGTTTTCCTTTAGACTTTATAGGATTTTCTGTACATTTGGACAGGCCCATTTTCTAAACGACCCTGTTATAGCTCGCCAAAGGGTAAATATCAACATTTTTTTGATAATTATTGGCCTAGAGAGTCCAGAGAATTGTACTGCAGTGTTTTTTTCCAGAAAAAAACAGAGTGAAAAACCTAGAACTAGATCGCAAAAGTAGGTTTTTTTTTTTTATCTTCTCAATCATTTAACAAACGATTTGATTGACAGCAGTGGTTCTAGAGGCAAAGTTGTCTGGAATGAGGAGTTCTATTGTATGATACAAATATCGTGTGTATGTGTGAAACACCACGCAATGTACAATCATTTACGCCCTTGAAAATGCGATGTCACCCCCCCCAGTGGCCGATTACTTTCAAATTTCTCTCAGACCTTTTAGGCCGTGAGTCGAACAGGCTCACCAAGTTTCATTCTGATCAGCCTCTAGTAATCTTGTCTAACAGGTGATCAAAATTTGTCAACCAATGGCAGCCATGTTTTTTGAGATACGCAAATGTCCTTGCAGACACGTGTGGCACTTCGGACCAAGACCCTGCACACTGATTTTCATGTTGACAGAACAATTGGCACAACAGTTATAGTCATTTTTAAGTTTTTTCCATCTTACAGCGCCACCAAGTGGCTAAACTGCGTGATTTTTTTCCTGTGACCTCAGATTGAGCATAAATGTTTTGAGTTTGGTGGAGATATCTCATTCTGTTCAGGAGTTATAGGCATTTTACAAAAAGTGGCCCTGCCCCTTTCGAACGTTTTGGCGTCCCTTTGTGACGGTGAGTCGAAAGTTCAACTTTTTATTTGATAATTACTGATATCCACGAAAAACCTTGGATAAGTTCGCAAAAGTAGGTTTTTCAAAAAATGCAAAGTCCCTGAAAATTGCACTAGGCTCACAATCGAATCATTTTCTCTAAATCAATGATATAAGACACTTGACCCTGTGACTGACGGTTTAGGAGTTATGAGCGATTTTGTACTTTGTACTTTGATCGCTATAGCGCCCCCTCAGGCCGAGTGTAACCACTACCATCCCTCCAAGATTCAAGTCTTGCGCCTTACGATTTGGTCTGCACGATCAGTTTTACGTGGAGATCGCGATCCATGACCATTCTAACAAATTACAATATGTTTTCTGCGCTACGCACTTGAACCCCTAATAATATAATATAATATAATAATAGAAATTGAGGTGCAAACCAGGGAGTTCTTCATAAATGTCATCATCGATAGGTGCAGGCATTGATGGTTTGCTCATAGGTAAGCAGTCATCATACTCTTCTTCATCTTCAGGAATGACTCCACCCATGTCTGAGAGTGAAAACACATGCAAAACATGATGCTTTTGTTCACAAAAAAAAACACAATAAGCCAAGTTTAGAGAATGACAGTCCTACCTTTAATGAGAAAGTCAATGTGCTCCACCCACTCTCTTGCTTCTTTCTCGGACGCAGCACAGAACTGTAGCAAAACCATATCGTAAGAGATAATGATAATCTGAGGACATGAATAAACACTGGATGTTTTTACATGGTATAAGAGGTGACCAACCTGATATACACGCTTGTCTGGAGCCGAGATCTCAAAGCAGCAATCCCGCTTTGCATCTTTCCGCAGGGTGTTGTTCATTTTGACATTGTATCCGACAATATTAAACTCTCCCTTCTGCTGTTTATCTAGTGAAGATTCGTGTAGATTATTGAATGATCCAATTCAAGAAAAGAGAAAATTAATTCAGGACTATATTTATTGGTGACTAGTTGCTTTCCCACCTTTCTCACTGCCGTAGTAGTAGAATATGTTGTTGTTTAATGCACACCATCTCTTTTGCCATTCATTGCCAAAGAAGCTGTGATCTATAAGAAGTTGAAGAGGGGTTATTTTTTGTGTTTTTTGATTTCTAATGAACAACCCGTTTCTGAACGCAGTAACCTACCCTTTCTCCGCTTCTCCAGGTAGCCACTTTTTAAAACGGACTGAAGGTCTTGAGCTGCCACTGGAGGAGACTGTTGAACTCCTGATTTCAACAAACAGAAAATTATTAGACTTATTTATGATTAGCAGTGCTAACTGTGGAGCATCTACCTTCACAACAAATAAAATACATTTGCTAAAGGCAGCCAGAAAGCTACTTCCATGCCTTTAGGTTTAAAAATCAAAGGTCGACTAGAGTTAGCAGAGATTCAAACCTGGATAGAGTTTCATGCACCGATCTGTCAGGTACAGCAGTATGTGAAACAGATGCATGGTCTGTTTTCAAAGCAAACCTCCCCTCTCGTTTACACTGCCCTCCCTTCTCTTGTGTACACAGTGCCATTGCATTGCTGAATGAGTGTGAGTGAGCAGAGCAGTGTTATGAATGACACAGGCAATTGTGGAATGTTTGCAATTATGTATGAAGTGCTGTCAAGGGAGCATGACACACGCTGACTGTGAAAAGCAAACTGAACACCCTCAGTGTTGGAGCGGATTTCTCTTAAATCTGGTCGAAAAATGTCTGGTACAAGTACTTGCAAAGAAGACATAAATCAGGCTGTCTTTTAGAGCAAACACTGGCAAAACGATTAAGATGATGATGAATGATAAAAGATGACATTTTGGATAATAAGTAACTCATTGGCACAGAGCATCACTTTGGTTTTTGCTACTCCTTACTGACATTTTTATAAAATTAAAAAAATAATAATAACAACAAAATAACATAATAATTAAATTAAATTAAATTAATTGAATAAAATAAAAACATCATATACATATATGTTCAAGGATAAGAGAATATTCTTATATTCATCAAGGCTGCATTTATTTAATCAGTCAAAAAGAAAAAAAGTACACGGTCAAAAACAGCAATATTAAGAAATGTTACTACAATTTACAGTGTCTTGTTTTTCTATTTTAATATCTTTTTTTTTCTTGATGACAAGAAAGCTTCATTTTCAGCAGGCAAGACCACAGACCTTAAGAAATCATTTTTAATATATATATATATATATATTTTTTTTTTCATAATTCTTTGATTTTGAATCTCAAAAAAATAAAATAAAAAGAACTCACTGGTACAGAGAATTAATTTGATTTTTACATCTTCCTTATTGAAATTTAAATAATAAATAAATAAAACATATTTTTAAATTAAATTAAATTAAATTAAATTAAATTAAATTAAATAATAGAAACATTATATAAAACATTACATAAAAATCTTTGAATTTCTTAATGAAGTGTATTTCTCCATAATTGTTTGATTTTTGCATCTCCCTTATTGAAATAAAAAAATAATAATAATTAATAAGAAATAAAATAAAAAATAGAAACATTATATACACTATTGTTCATAAGTCAAAAATTAAACGGTCAAAAACAGCAACATTAAAAAACATTACTATTTACTAATTTACTAATGTCTGTTTTTCTGTATTAATATAATTAATTTTTTTTCTTGATGACATGAAAGTTATGTTTTCATCAGCCAAGACCATAGACCTTAAGAAATCATTTTAATATGCTAATTTGGTAATGAAGAAACTTAAGTTTTTAATATTAGTTGCAAATCTTTGAATTTCTTAACGAAGTGTGGAAACTGAGATACAGTATTTTTTTATAATTCTTTGATGTATAGGAAGTTTGAAGAACAGCATTTTTATTTAAAATAGAATTTCTGTAACATCATAAATGTCTTTACTGTCATTTCTGATAAATTTAATGTGCCCTTGCTTAATAAAAGAATACATTTCTTTAAAAAAAAACATTATAGTGATCCCAAGGACTTGAACAGTAAGGGAACACAAACTCTAAAAACTATGAGCGATGACTAAAAATGTGTATTATGAACATCCTTTAAATGATCGTTATCCATGCTACAATGCAAACTTCAAAAGCGAATGTGGTTGCAAAAGGCTGCAAATAAATAGTGGCAACATGTTTCACCTTCCGCTATAAAACAAGCTTCCTTTTCATGTGCTGATTATATAAATAGAATAAGAACTTTCAGCTCTCAAACACGTTACGAGGGTGAAGCTCTGACTCTCAACAAATACAGCTTCAGATGTATGTTTTTTTTTTTTTTATGAAAAGAAATCTCACAAACTCCCTGCCTTTACCCAAATAGTGGCATTAGGGTTGCACAAGCTCATAACTTCCTTGCTTTAGTACATTTGTCCAAAATAAACATGCTCAGATAACCTTTTGGTCAATCTCCAAATGCCGTTTTGATTCGCCTAGGCCCTGCAGTGTGCACTAAGAGGCTTCAGTCCCATCTTTGAGCTGCACAGCTGTTCTCTCTGGCAAGCACAGGGCAAAAGGACCTATAAAACACATGACTGCACTACAGCAGTAAACCTCTTCCTACCATATACATACACACAAACCACTCTCGGCCTGCATCGTACTCTCCTGATTCTGTGAGTTTTGGAAAACCATAACCAGATATGTGGCATGATTCGAAATGAGGCAGATGAACTGTATTTCCTTAAATGTAAATTCCACCAACAGCGCTCATTTAGCACAGGCTAATAAAACAGAAGCCTGAATTGACATTGGCTGTGGGCGGCATTGTCTGAGCTGTAGACCATAAACCATTTGCTCAGAGACAAAAGAGAGCTAAACCCTTGACGTCTGTGCCTTCAAACCGTTCCTGAGCCTGTTGCCGGGTTACATCAGTCTTTCAAGCACCTCATTCAGCTTTTGTGTTCTTCTACCACTACTAAAAAATCCTAGACAGGACATGACAAAGGACTGCCACAATAATACGGTGTTATGACAGCTGAGGCTGCAGAAAAGATGATAAGTGGTTCATTCGTAAGCGGAGAGAGATACGTTTTTTTGTTTCTTAATTTATGTGAATTCTGTACATGCAATCTGTGTACAGAATACGCTGCTGTGATTCCTTTATAATACTCACAATTACAAACTTAGCATTCTTTTGACTTTGAGGAGAGAATTCAAGGGTAGAGTAGCTGCATTGCACGATATTCCTCTCTCACAAGTTCTTCTAAGAACAGAACTGCAGATGCTCCATGCATCTCCTCTCTTGCAACTCTTTTAAAATTACAGCAAATGACACAGTTTTTTTTTACTTACCATCATATGCGCTTTCCTCATCCCTGTCAGTTTGCTCCGAGTGCAGTGATCCACCATCATTGGTGTCTGCTTCATCAGGCTCTGGAAGCTCTTCATCTCCTACGCAACAGAGTTTTCATCAGCATTCTCAAAAAGTGGAAGTTAGGAGGCCACATTTTCAATCCGCCACCAGAAAGACATTTAAAATTCTCTAATTCAGATATAATGCAGATATTGTGCATGCATGCTTGAACCATTGATCTCCCAGTTGCAGGCAGCTTTGCATGGTACTTACTTTGCAGAGATTTGGGATGATAATGAAATAGTTCACCCAAAAATGAAAATCTGCTGAAAATGCACTCACCCTCAGGCCATTCAAAATGCAGATGAGCAGATTTCCCTCATCAGAACAGATTTGGAGAAACTTAGCATTACATAACTTGCTCAACAATGGATCTTCTCCAATGAATGGGTGCCGTCAGAATGAGAGTCCAAACAGCTGATAAAAACATTGCGATAACCCACACAATGTCAGAACATTATTTAATGCCTTGTGAAGTGTAAAGCTAAGGATTTGTAAAAAACAAATTCATCAAGGCATTTTAACTTTAAATTGTCGCTTCTGGTCAAAATACTCACTTACAGTCCATAATGCATAATATTGCTTCCTCCAGTGAAAAAGCCCATCCCCTGTTGTCACATGCAAATCAGCCAACATATACTACCAGTCAAAAGTTTTTGAACAGTAAGTTTTTTTTATGTTTTTTTAAATAAGTTTTTCTGCTCAATAAGCCTGCATATATTTAACCCAAAGTACAGCAAAGACAGTACAATTTTGATTTTTTTTTATTATTTAAAATAACTGTTTTCTATTTAAATATACTTTAAAAAGTAATTTATTTCTGTGATTTCAAAGCAGAATTTTTAGGATCATTACTCCAGTCACATGGTTCTAATATTCTAATTTGCTGCTCAAAAAACATTTATTGTTATAATAATAATTATTATTATTATGCTGTTGTTATTGAAAACAGGTGAGACCATATTTTTTAGGTTTCTTTGTTGAGTAGATCAGAAGAACAGAATTTATCTGAAATAGAAATCTTTTGTAACATTATAAATATCTTTATCATCACTTTTATTTATTTAATTTAAAACCTTGCTTAATTGTATTAATTATATATATATACACATATATATATATATATATATATATAATTATAATTATATATATATACTGTAATATCTCCATGCTTTTGAATGGTATAGTGTAGTATAGTACTCAACTGTTTTAAATATTATTATTAATAATAATAATAACAAATGTTTCTTTAACAGCAAATCAGCATATTAGAATGATTTCTGAAGGATCATGTGACATTGAAGACTGGAGCAATGATGCTGAAAATTTGGCTTTCATCACAGAAATAAACTACATTTTTAAATATATTTTCAAATAGAAAGCAGTTATTTTAAATAGTAAAAGTATTTCACAATATTGCTATCTTTGCTGTATTTTGGATCAAATAAACGCAGGTTTGGTGAGCAGAAGAGAATTTTTTTAAAAAACACATTAAAAATATTAAACGGTAGTGTACTTGTTTAGAACTGTTTTCATTTGTAAAAGGTGCTTGATCTGTTTATATTTCTTTCCTGATTCAGACAAGATGGCTTTCCCCTGG
>JAHKKF010521809.1:15821-29802 GCA_019740295.1 Labeo calbasu
AAAAACATGCAGCTTTTGTTGCACAGTCTATTACTTGTGGATTATTGTGATGTTTTTATCAGCTGTTTTGACTCTCATTCTGACGGCACCCATTCACCGCAGAGGATCTGCTGGTGAGCAAATGATGTAAGTCTAAACTTCTGCAAATCTGTTCTGATGAAGAAACAAATTCAGTTTGGATGGCCCGAGGGTGAGTACATTTTCAGCAAATATTCATTTTTGGATCAACTATTCTTTTTATATGAAAGATAAACAGATCTTCTGTAACACTAGCCTGTTTGAATCACATTTCTTCACAACACAATGACTATTAAAGAACATACTCATGGCAAAACAAGAAATAAGCACATGGCATAATGTCAAATGTGAGCAAAGAACTTCCTGGTCACACTGTAATAGGTTACTAGTGCAGCTGTAAAGCGCATGTGTTTCCTTGCCCACAAGTGCTACACCAAACTCAACCATCTACCCACATCTCAACCATAAATGTGCTATAGGAAACACAAAACTGATCTGTGAGCAGTTATGTGCTGACTTAAAGCACTCTCTTCATGTGTTGCCTCCAGGGCAGAAATAATAATAAAAAATATGTATTAATATGCAAAGATGTTTACATATCATGAATAATTAAATAAGCTTTCATGTTCAGAATGAAGGCTACTTATGTTGCAGCAGGATAGAGTAAAGCACACACTAGCATAGTGGGGAAGTAGCCTACTAGTTTACTTCACCATGCTTGAATTTTAGCCCCTCCCCCCCAGACACACGCACATAACACAACATACAAGCACATCAAAACTTACGTTTGTCCTTGAACTCTTGAGAGTAGCTGGAACACAAATAATTTGGATTTGTTTAATACTATATCACCATAGAGTCACAAAGATGTCAGGTAATAGTTGTTACATGAATACATTCCGCGGTACCTCGTTTTCACATCTTTAATGCGCTTGACGAAGGCATCCCTTTTCTCTTTTGCTTTCTTGCTCAAATTCTCCCCTTTAAGGACATCGGTCAAAAAGGTTTCCAAATCTGAAAACAGACACTGTTTTACAAGCGTAGACTCTTTTTGCCGTTTAACTCTTCATGAATTCCTCAACTCAAGCAGCCTAGACAGGCGCAGGTGTTTGAGGAACATACCTTTCGATTATTCCAAACTAATGACAATATGATTAGCTTACCGGAAAGGCTACATCCCTACTAGAAAATGCAACTGGTCTTTGACCAGAAACAATCCAACCAATGTCAAACTGCTTTTTGTAACACAGCATCTGGTCAGCCAGCTAATGCCAACCTTGCAGCATGTTCAACCATCGCTAGCATCTTGGAGTCTCCAACAGGTATGTTACCGACACAAACGTTTAAAAACTGCACAAGAGAAAGCTTGTAGTTGAATCTTAACAACATAAACTACTTTCATACCTGTTGCTGACGTAATATTCAAAACAACACGTTAAAACGCAAAACATATATTCGCGCACAGGAAAAAAGTAAACAAAATACACTTTATGGTCTAACTACAGGGAAATAGGATATTCTCAACGTCTGTCGGTAGACTAAACTTCCTCTTTTGAGGCAAATGTGAACAGAAATAAATGTAGAGTTTGTAACTGGAGACAAAATATCTATTCTGTTCTGACTGCTCTCTAGACCTAAACGCTCGCATTATCAACAGTTTTTTATCGAAATATTGCGATAGTACCTGAAATTAGTGTCGTTAAGTCTTCCGGGATGGACCTCATTGTGATAAACCGCTTGACCCAGCAAGATAGCCTTCGAAACACGGAAGTTACAAGTGGACTGTGAAATACGGAAGAGGCAATAGCCTACCCTGCAGAAACCACTATTCAAATTAGACAGTTTTATTCATCACGCCTGCTCCAGAAGAATTATCTGACTAGAGTGCTGCTCTCCCCAAACAGTGCACTGTTTCCTCATCCATACGTGCACGATTTGACAGAAATGATACACTTTACATAAGTTGTTTTGTTACATTCACATTCGCTGGTTTTTGTGACGGTGATAATATTTGCATTTGATGCTTTCATTAGCGTGAGAGCGGAAAAACGAAAGACGAGAAAGATACGGCATGCCCATATGATCTAATCTAATCTGAATCTAAATCCAGAAGCTTCACTACTTTCTTAGCCAAAGCGGCAGTCCTCATTTCCAGACTGTGGTAAGTAACTGCTGAATGTTCTGATTTTTTTATTTGCCCTTTGTACATATTCACCGCTGGTGCATTAGAGGATTTTAGTGAGAGGATCTAAAGACCTTTCAGCCCTTTTAGATGGGCCTGCTGTTTGGAGTGGGGCCCACTTATCCTGAGGAGGGAGACAGGTGAAGAATGGGGGTGATGCACAGCTTTCATAGGAAAACACATAGCTATCCATCTCCATCTGGCTCTGTGCGCTCTCTCTGGGCTCCTCTGCTGTTTCACAGAGATTACTGCAGAGAACAGATCCCTGCCAGGAGACCTGCACTCTGTCACCTTCTGAAAGTACATCTCCTAGAGAATGATAAGAAGTGGAATTTGGTTTTGGGTCCAGAATATTTAGTTATTTTGCACTTTATAATTAGATCCATATTTTGCAAACAAGCGTTGTTGTGATTGATTTACGCACAGAAGCAAATATTCATAGGATTGACTTAAATGAAAGAATAAAAGAGTATTTCTAAATGGCTGATATTCAACACTGACATCCTGCTTGCTTGTTCACTCGGCTTGAGCACTGCTTGAACCTCATTTGACCTGGCCACAGATCCATCTGGTGTGGAGGGGGAAAGAGAGGTGAAGTGCCCTTTGACCTTTTGAAGGAGAAGGGAGCAGCTCCATATCTCATGCTCCACAGCCGAGCCTGTTTGATCTGGACTCACCTCAGTTCACACGTCTCAGCTTCTGGCCCCAACCCGCAAAAGGAGGAATGTGTGTGAGTGTAAAGCACCATCATAACCAGTGATCATCATCCTTATTAAATTAGACACATTGTACTTCTCTTCATCCCAAAGTTTTAGCATTTTGCTTTGTTGTTTTCTCTAGGGTATGACAATGTTCTAATCATTTTTGGTTGACATGACTCTGTGGTAGCCAGCTCTGTCATACTTGTGCATATGGAAACCACAGGCTGCCACATTCTGATTCATTCCTTTTTTCTTGTAAGCCTGTAACATTTTCCTTTGCTTTGGTTCTGTTTCAGAGAGCTGGTAGAGAATAATTGTTTTGCTGGGCATGAAGACATACTAGACTTGAAAACATACCTGAGATGGGTGAGGTCACCAGGAATACTATGACATGTGACAGGTAAGTCATATCTGAATCAGACCACCTGAACAGCCTCCAAACATGAAGGAAGAACATCTGAGGGCATGTTTTTGCCACTGTAATTCACACTGCCTGTAGGGTGCAGGGGTATCTGTGAAGTTCAACGTCGTGATGGATGAAATGGTGTTTTTGCCCCTTGGCCTCTGAGGGATTAGGCTGCTCAGGTGTTGTTTTTAAAAGACTTAGAATTAGCTTACATTTAAACATTTAAACTGTCTTTTGACACCACTTTCACCACCTGTTTCTGGAGAAGAAAAAAGTCTGGGTCTTGAACCTTGAGTTTAGTTTTAATGTTTCATGTCAAACAAAAGAATTAATCCATCAATCATATGTTACATCTGAAATGTACATTTGTAACTGTTGTGTGTCTCTTTGGCAAGGCTTTGGTTCTTTGATTATTAAGTACTGTACATTTACTCATGAGGTATTTGCAGTGAAACTGCTAGTCGTTTGATTCAGCATTACATGCTGAGGCCTGGGTTGCAGCCCCAGGAGGAAAAACACTTTGTTAGATGAAAAGAGATGTTTGAGAAGCAGACCACGTAAGTGCAACTAGAAGAAGAATAATTGCACACCTCAGGAATTCCATAAACATGATCTATGAGATAATATCATGCTTCATAGAGCTAATTTGTTCATTTGTATTCCGTGGTGTTGCTGTGGCTGGCCTTCTACTTGAGCCATTCAGCTTGATTCAGATCCTTGAAAGGTTTAAACCCTTAAAGGGATATTTCTATCAAAATGAGACATCTGTCCTCAATCACACACCCTTGTGTTATTACAAACCTTAATGATTTTTTCCTTCAGCAGAGAAACACACAAAAAATGTTTTTGTCCATACGATAAAAATCAGTGCCCAAAACAACAATGGACGTTTTTCATAATATCTTCTTTTGTGTATCACAAAAGAAAGAAGGTCATACAGTTTGTACATGAGGGTGGGTAAATGATGACAGATTGTCATTTTTGAGTAAAGAATTCCTAAGCATTATGTAACTGCACACTTAAAATTCATATATACAGTCTGCATTTTCATGCACCGTGCTATTTATATTTTGCGTTTCTGCTCTAATTTCACTCTACCCTCAGAATATCTGCATGAAGCCCACCTGCATAGGAATGACAAAAGGGACCACCAAGATTAAATGCAAGGTTTCCATGGAAACCAGTTGAAGGCTGACTGCACTGACTTTAAATGCCTGCATAGACATTACAGATTGAGTCAGTGGACTAGCAGTGCATAGGCCTTTCCTCTGTAAGAATTATGTAGCTGTCGGGACAGGAATTGTACTTTGCACAGATCCTTCATCAATCCTTGTAGATGCTGGGATGACCAAAAATATGTTAGGCTCCCTAACCAAAGCCATAAACTCAGGCTTGAGAAAATAACATTGTTGCAGGAGCCCCAAATTACATGTACATATTATGCATACCAAATGGCTTCACATCAGTTTGCATTAAGGCACAGTTGATTGTTCAATTTGGGTAGGATCATGAAAGTGATGTGTTTGTCAAACTTTATGGCAGCCTTTAATACATAAGCAGATAATTATAGTAAAGTGTCTGTGCAATACCAAATGTATCTGCAATGATACCCAGGTCCTAGTAGTGGCTCATATGAGTTACTGTGATGCATATTTCCTATGGAAAGGCAAATTTGGTTTATCCAGCATTTTACAACTTAAGCACTGAAAATGGGGTGCAGCCGAAAAAAAAGTAACAGCTGATTTCCAAAAATGTAGCTATATGTGTAGAATGTAAAAAGTTGCCCTAATTTTTTTTTTAAAAAATTGTAAAAACAAAGACGATTAATTATAAAAAGGCAACAGATTTTCTACCTATGTAATTATTAATTCTAAGCCCTTCCCTGCCTATAGTACAATCTCTTTTGTGTTGCTAGTTGGATGTGGATCACTTCTCTGTGCCAAATCTCAACTCAGTCTTTAACCTGGTTAAAGAATGCCGATCACGTGTTTGGTTTCGTCAAAAGACGTCAGTCAAACTATTTGTTCAGGCTAAATTTGGCGCAACGCCTTTAGAGCCAACAATTTTGAGCTTTGTTTTGTAAAAGAGGCTTTTCTGTAGATATCTTTTTGTGTATGTTTAAACACTCTAAATTATAAATTGTAAAAACATCATTTAATAAACTTAATGGAAGATAAGAGTATTAGATAATAACCGAAAAGCCCTCAGACCACGATTAAAGTTATAATATAACGATATTAGTAGGTCTGTGGTTGTTATAGTATCATATTAATCCTACACTGTGTGGGTGTAAAGTTAGCCTTACTTAATTCAAGGACTCGGATCATTCTGCGTCTCTAACAAATGCCTCTGTGCGGTGTGAGCTCTTGGCCGGTAGGCCTCATTTCCATTTCAACACTTACGCGGCAATTGCAACGTGGCGTCAGATGTTTGGAAATTATCCTAGCTAGATTTCTCCTGAGTTAGATTTTACTGAGCACTCTTCTCGAGGAACCACTGAAGCCGTCTTTTATGAACTTAGTTTTGTGTCGGTATCCTTACAGTTGAATTTCCTACAGCAAACTTGCACTTCATTGAGTATACGGCATTAACAGAAAAGGCTGGAGTCACCATAATTATTAAACACGATAAACCAGACACGGATAAGAACTAATGATGGTAAAACTGTTTATTTTCTTTTGTAATTATTTGAAGTTGCATCTAAAATATCAGTGCCAAAATACTCAAGAAAATATCATTTAAAATAAATATAGCCCACCTTAATCCAAATGTATATGTTAAACTTATATAAAACTGGTGTTGAGAGCCTTTTTATTGTGCAAAAGGTGAAAAGCGTTTGCCAAGGTTCTGGCCTGTCGATAAAGATTAAAATTGAGTTGTTTAAGGCTGTTAGAACGAGCGGGTATCAATCGAGTTAGTCCGAGAGGACACACAGGCCCATACAGAGTTAAGATCTTGGGAGAGCAGGGCCGAGGTAATCAAATGAGATTATTTATTAGCTATTTATTCAAATATTACACTATTTGGAATTTAAGTGTAAATATTAATATTAATAATACGCGAACAGAACTAAATTTTAGTTTATATTGTCAGATCATTCCTTGCAGCGCTGCCTGTTGATAAAACGATGCTTCATTTGATTACTCTTTCTATTAGATTGCTCTATTAGATGCACTGATTCGGGACACAGTTACATTCATCAAATCTAAATTTAATCTGTAAACTGCAGACTAACTAAGAATTATTATAAATGATATAAACTAAATAATTAATGTTAAAATGTGGTTTGATTGTTGAATTCTTTTCTCAGCGGCGGATTGAATTACGTGGAGTGCTGCCTCAACACCAACCCCCTGTCGAAGGTTTAATAGGCAATAAAATTTAATTGCTGAACTCCAAAACGTTACAACTCTTGGCGAGGAGACTCCCTGTGTCGTCAGATACAGTAAGGGACTTATTTGTGTACGCAGCATCAAGACATCAATCTCCTTTTTGAGGCATTCTGTTTTAGTCTACAAATTTGATGGCATCTAAAACTTCCCATGGGTTCATTTCATACAGTTAAAAAAATCTAAATTTAACGCCAACTAGGCTACAGGGAAATTAACAAAGATTAATAAAAAGAATGTAACACGCAATTACATACCTAACTGCGTATTAATTTTGCGCACAAATAGTTTTAGGGACAACTGATATTAGTTTTGATTAGCGATTAGAAACTTACATTTGGCAGCCTTATAAATATCTAATTTTGTCCCTGTAAAAAATTATAATCCTTATGTAACAGGTTAAACACACATTATTATAACAAATCAGCAATATTGTACAGTATACTTTGATTTACACCTCGTTTAAAAGCAACCTGTTATTTCTTAATCTTAATACTGAAGAAATAAATAACACCGCTGTTATTTTCAATAACAAGTACAAATTTATTCTATGAAAATATGGCGCTTTGCCGGCGAACGATACAAAAATAAAACGTGAAAAATATCACTTTATCTCCTGCCATATTTTCTTTGTAAACAAAAATTATCACTCGATTATTGAAAAACTTACCTCATTGATTAATGGTCTAGGCCTATTTTTAAAGTCACAATTAAACACACAGACCATCAATGTGAGAAAGATATTGACGTCCCTATAATGAAACTTCAGTTAGAGTTAGTAGCTCAAGTGTTGCAGGTCGATTGTTGTAAGCGTCTCGGAGAAGAAATCAAAGGCCTCCGTAGATAAACCAATGGGGCTGTCTACAGATTCTGACAAACTTGGGGACACGGCATCTGAGAGGTGTAAGCAGGAATCATTGGAGAAAACGTTGAAGTCCTGTAAAGAGACGTCCAGGGCCGAGGGACTGCCATTGTCCTGAGCAGATGCACAATCCGGGGCCATTGTTGAGGCGCAGATAGGAACAGTGGGTGACGGGTTGGGAAAATGTTTCAGATGTTTGTCATTGCTACCTAAAGGCGAGACAGTTGCGCTTTGGGAATCACTATTGTGTCCATTCTGTGACTGTTGAGAAGTTAAGGTATTCTGCTGAAATGGATAACCCTCTCTTTCCAAAAGCGCCCCTGATACATTGTTTGCCACTTGTTCGAAAAAAGATTTCCCATCACCCCGTCCGCCTGCCTCCTCCAAGCTCGGTGGTTTCCCATCGCCGTGGTGGTTCTCTTTACACTGCGTTTGCCGCTTGTGTTTCATTCTCCGGTTTTGAAACCAAACTTTGACTTGCCTCTCCGTGAGGTCCAGCAGAGCGGCGATTTCCACGCGCCTCGGCCGGCAGAGATACTTGTTGAAGTGGAACTCCTTCTCTAGCTCCAGCAGCTGAGTGTTAGTGTACGCCGTTCTGAGTCGGCGAGTTGCCCCGTTGCCACCATCAGAAATCTCGGGCGAGCCTATGAAGGGATCACAGCGTTATACATTATTGATACGCCACTAATTATAACTCTTGATTTTTACAACGCCGCTGTGGGGCTTAAAGCTGACCCCACAAACTTGTCAAATATATTGCGTTTCTCAGGGAGCATAAATTGTTTGTGGGAATGGAGCCACGGCACTTGAATAATTTGTGTCCTCATCCCCTATGCCAGAATATACTGATGTGTCTGGTGTGAGTGCGGAGAGGTCCGAGTGAAGATTAATGAACACGCCAGCTGCCGAGTTGAGTAATGGCAATCTATCATTCTTCATTACTGTCAAATATTAAAATTCATGCCCTACACTACAAGTAGCTAACACAGAGTTTAGCCGTTTTTCAGAGCAGATCCTCCGCATCCAAAAACTAAAAAAAAAAACTTTTAGATATTAACTTGTTCGCATTAAGTTCACATGACCCATGAGGACTATCTTGCACTTGCAGCAGCATGGCCCTGCGCTATTAAAATTAATAATAATAATAATAATAACAATAATAATAACAACTTACATTTCGTTTACCATCAACTAAAAAAGACAATAAAACTGCATTAAATCCAAATACCTTGAGGGGAGAAGTATAGTGGACCAGGGTCGGTGGTTGTTGCTGTCGAAGTTGTCTGGTTTTTCTTGGATGCTTTTTTCTCCTTCATCCAAGGGTACTCTGGGGGTAAGGATGCGGCAGGCAGCGGGCATGAGCCATTTGGGTTCTGCTTGGGCCGGCTGTGGCGAGGGTGGCTGCCGGGGTTCAGGCTTGGAATGGTCTGCTCAAAAGGAGGAGGAATCAGTGTCGAGTGTGAAAGCGTCGAGCTCTTGATTGATGAACTTTGAAATGCATCACCGACAGGGGGAAAAGATGTCAGGCACTCAGCGAGCGACGGCTGACTATTGATAAAACCCGTCTCTCGCTCGAATTCGTAATTCATCTCCTCCAAGTCTTCCAAATTCGCCGCTCACAAATTTGTGACCCAAGGAAGATATAATGAAATATCGTGCCGGGTTAAAAAAAACTATTTTGCTGATTACGGCCGTATGGGGACCGCGGTGCCATTAAACTATTGCTTTCATGGAGACAAGGTTGAAATTGGACCGTATTGCTTGTCACATGATTACCTCTGTCCAATGACAATTTGGGGTTTAATCAAAAGAAGCCACTGTCTGTGTGATTGATCGAAAAAAGTCCGAGAGGAACGCCTCACTCTCTGGGACGGGCTAGTTTATTTACGCATTTATGGTCAGTTTGCCCACTGCTCCGTAGATTGTAAGTATAGCCAGTACCTGAAACAGAGTGACAGTGAGTCCGTCTGCTGTTCTTCCTTTATTGTTTGACTGGCCCTCGGCTGAAGATTCCCCAACACGTCAACTGGACACATAAACACACCAATAGCCACGATCGAGGAAACCCATTAATCCTGAGTCTGGGTTTTTACTACTTTCTTAGAGAATGCGCGCTCTCGTTTGCCAGTGCACGACCAAAAGCGCGCGAGGCAGTGCGCGCGCACGCTGCGCGCAGACAAATTCTTTGAAAGCCCAACGCGCCGCGTGTTCACACGCGCACTGACGCATTGCATGTGTATTAGTGTTGTTTTAGTTTCGTTGTTTTGAGAGAGATTACAATTCCTTTTTTTAATCACTGGACTTTGAAACTACATCAATTTAAATAATTGTTGTATTACATTCTTCTACTTTTAGTGCAACTAACATAATTGCTTTCCAATGCAGCATTTATAAAAATAGAAGGTATGATACTACATTCAGTTAAAAGAGAATACATTTTGTATTATGTAAATAATAACACACTACTCATTTGATCTGAATCGATCTCCCCAACTTGTTTGCACGGCGCTAAATCGTCTCAAAGACACACATACAATAAAGTGATTAATATAAAATAAAAGTGTACATTCATTAGTCTTTTACGTTCAAGAATGTGTCTTCTATGTTGTCCTCAGAAGTCTTTAGCTAAGTAGGTGTAGGCCTCGAGCACTTTATTGCTTATATTCCAAACAAAGAGCCCTGGAAGCCTGCACGCTATCAATCTTACACGCCAAAAGGTCTGACAGCTTAGTGCCCTAAGAACACATTTAAACCATCTAACACTCCCTTAGATCATATGTGGCCAGGAAGAAGAGAACAACGTAGTACTCACGGTTGAGAGTTTCCCCATTTTATAAATTAAATTTACAAGAGTGATATTTTCCGATTAAAGGACTGACCTTGATCATAATTTCATACCGGATGTTCTTCGACTGGACCGTCGTTGTTTCGGAGCAAAAAATCGTTTGTTTTGTATTTTCGTTTTTGGAAAGTCAGCCTTAATCGAAGGTTTGGGAATGAATAGGATTACATATTGATTGTAAGAGAGAAACCATGTGTTTTTGCAACTACACAGGAGCTATTGTGTGTAGATGAACGTGGGTGTCGGCATTCTTCAAAAATACCCACTCCTTCCTACACATTTCCACCACGAACGAAAAATCTTCATCGTTTCCCACGAGCAGAACATCGAAATTTATCAAGGATGTATCTTTACGAATACTGTTAATTGTCATATTAATTATATGCTAATTTGTCTGTTGAAATATTAATTCCTATTTACAATGCATTGTATTTATTCTCATTAGATAGGCCTGACAGAATGGATATGTGAGTATGAAAATATATTGCCGTGATATTTTAAATGAAGCCTGTTTGTTTTTGCAAATTGGCAGTCGAACTATACATTTCATGTGTTTGCAAATTTATTAATGCATGTATATGAATACTAAATGTATTTAGCCTAGGTTTATAGTATTTATAGTATATATATGTATATGTCTTATAGTATATGTGTTTTGATATTTGTAAAATTCGAAATTAATTCGAAAATAGATTTAATCGATGGTTTTACAATACAATCTTTGTCTATTAGGTTAGGTAAAATTCTCAAGGTCGAGATTATGTTGTTGAATTTGTGAGTTACCTTAATTTAATGTATGTCGAATAAATGCATCCGTCTGCAAATGCAAAATAACACTTTGAAATTTTAGTCCACATTTGTGACTGGTATTAAAATATTAATAATAACTGTTTATGAAACTATTTTAAAGCCTATGCTTATCGAAGATCATATGTAAATTAGTGTTATTTTTTTAAGATATAGATATTTCATAATTATTTAATTATTTTGGCAATTTGCATCATTTTCGTCCACGTGCTGAGTATGTTCCAGACCTTGTCTTTTTGGATGCGTCTGGCACGATGGACAGCCCCGCTGACCGTCTGTTAGACTAAATAATGAATGCTGACGGTCATAAAACACAAGTTAAGAGTGAAAACTTGGCTCGATGGATCATCAAACAAATGAAGCGATCAATGTGCTGCATTCAAAACGAATGCATTAATAGATTCGGCTTTTCGACATTTCGGCTATATATAAAATTAAGGCAATGTTAAAGCCTAATGGTTACGCATTGAAATGCGTAACCATTAGGCTTTAATAATCATCACCATCATCATCATAATAATGTGTTAAAGTTGTAAAACTATTTTTTGATTTGTTTTGTTTTTACAAAATATAATAAAATGCGTTTTCATTTTATAAACACAACTGGTAAAAGTAAGTTTGTTATAGGCATTAATTCACTGTTTTTTATTTCTTTTTTCTTTTTTGACGTAATTAAATACATATGTTTTTTTTTTCCTTCAGGGATTTTATTGCCTGTATTGTCTTAAATTTATACGAATTAATTTGTTCTTCAGTTAGTGCGATTTACGTAAATTCAGAGGCCTGTTTAATAACATTTGAATAATGAATGGAGTAAGCCAACACTGTTAAAATATTTCAGAATATACCTATAACAATATGTGAATGAGATAAGGTCAACTGAATGGACTTTATCTCAGAATACTGTAAATACTGCTGCCTCGGTCAACCACGTTTCCAAACCCATTCGTTCATGTAAAAAAAGCCAGGGATTGATCTGTTCGTATCCCTCTCAGTGAGCTTTGTAAATTAGTGCGAGTGAGGCGTATATGGGGTGTTTATGATGTCTGCGAAGGCAGCAGCGGCAGTAGCTCTAGCAACAGTGGCGTTTGATGGATGACCCTCTACCCACACACATTGCACTGGGTCGTAAACGAGCTCCAAGCTCCTATTGTTGTGCTAGAGGTGTATGTCATTTCCGGGCATATGCACTATACTCCTGCACTAGAAGAGAACCATGCAGTTTTATTCAGGATATGACGTTGTGATGGTATAGCGCGTACCATATGAGGATTAGACTTGTCAGCGTTAACAAAAATGTAAAAATGTAATTTCTTGATGCTAATACAAGACATTAAAGTTCGTAAGCCAAGAGTCAATGTCTAGTGTATTGTAAATATAGACCTATATATCTTGGTGGGATGTCTCCTAAATTGCATGCCCAAAGACTGGTTGCATTGCATGAGAATCCTGACACTCATTAGCTCGATCATTTCATTATCTATTTCCATTATGTACTATGAATAGATGATTTAACTATGATTTAAATAAATGAGAATACATTTACAGCCGTGAATTCATTAATAGTTATTTTACGTAAAATGTTATTTTACAAAAATCATTGAACACCAAATGTATCTGTCGATTTACGTATGGCACCTCTTTTACCTGCCTGGAAAGTTGTGGGTCAGTTGACTGTAAATTATCAGGGTAATGTGATCCAATAGACCGACAGCTCTAGTATTGCGTGTTGACCATATCACTGAACCTACAGTAAGTCTGATCCTTGGGGGCACGTCATGAGTCTCTTGCACCGTAAAACGAAAATGCCTTCTTGTCGGTATGCAGGGTAGGCTAATTGGATTATAATGGAGTAGCAACAACATGTTTTTATTCTACATGTTTTAGAAAAGCATGCCTTCAATACTCATACAGTGAGGCATGAAATAGATCGGTTAATAATGCCACCTTTAGACATGGACCGCTATTAGCACATTTTATGTATTTATATAATAGTTTACGGTTTATTATTAATTGATTTTGCTCCGACAACTATTTTCTTTCAAAATAACCATCTTAGCTACTAGTAGGCATATAAAGACGCTATAAATAAAGGCCTTTAGGCTATATGTACTACAGGCTGATAACTATATTCCACAGTTGGTGTGCGATAGTGCTATGATAACATAGCAAAAATAATTAGATGTAAAGAGCAACCTCCATCTGAAAAAAAATAGTTTACTATTGGATTATTATCAGATGCCTTTCAACGAGATATGGTTTCCTAAAAAATAGAATTTATACTGCAACTGGAGGCTCAACATCGCCCCCTTTCTGCTATCCACCCTCCTTCTATAAAGGCGTAAAGCTGGGTTTCCCTGTAACGTCACGAATGAACTTAGACTTCGAGCAAGTTATTTCTAATGTACACCAGTTATTTTAAAATGGACTAACGCTTCTTTCGTAAAAGAACACGTAGGTTCTTTTGGTATATTTCTCCCCAATACGGGAATACTGGCAATTTTGATAATCTCAATTTAGAGATTAATGAATCCTTATGCACCTTTTACCATCATGCATCATGCATTTGATTGCGTTGCTACAATATAATTGCAATATAATTAATATAAAGAAGAAAAGAATAAATAATGTTAACATGGGAGTTTTTAAAAAGATGCTCTTCACATATCTTCTTCCTCCATTGTAGCATGGAAGCTGCACATTACATGGTGCATGAGGCCATATACAAGTGTATATGCACACAATCTCGGACATCAGATGAGTTTCCAACCAAA